>JAKCPB010001408.1:0-149383 GCA_021442155.1 Cymbidium sinense | reverse complement strand
TAGGTTTAGGGTCAACCCATTAAATTAACCCATAAAATATGGGATTAATTACTTAAGTAACTAAGGAGTAATTAAGCTAATTAATTTTGCAAATAAACTTTAATTTCTAGTCAAAATTAGTTGAGATCATTTTTAATTAATTCTCCTCTAAAATACCATTAAAATGAATATTTATTTTCATTTTTTATTTATCTATGATGTTCTATTATTTTTTAGAACTTTCAGCCATCAAAAAATGATTAATTAAGCCTAATCCTGTTGGCTCCATGTGGCGCCTCGGGATTGGCTACTTAAACTTATTCGACTCAGCACTTACATGGCAGCGGTGGACGCTTTCTTATTTATCGTCCGATCTAAGATCAGACGGCTATGATTAATCCCATAAGTTAAAAGGATTAAATCAAATCGATCTAGTAGATCTAATCATGACCATCTATTCTGATCACGTGGAATAGACAATACGTGATCTAACGTCACGTGAGTGAGGGAGAGAGGAGTCTGTCCACCATTACTAACATGATCTAAGTTTACCTAAGCTTAGATCAACTCCAAAAGGATCCCACATCTTCATGATATCGATTGGAGGTGTTTAAATGCTCAAGATCACACGAGATGAAAGTTTTCTTCAAAAAGTTCCAACCCATTTTTTGCCTAAGGATTGATTTTGGAAGCATACCTCACCGGAGCTCAAGACCAATGGTTGGAATGATTGATGAAGCTTCATCTAGTTGAGGCAAAGCCCTGTTGTGTAGCAATTGGATCAATTCCTTGATGTTCGCTCGAAAGTCCATGAACTGATGACTTGGAGTTCAACTTTGATCGAAGTCCCCCTCTGATGCTCAAGAAGCTTGGGAGATGATTTGTTCTTGCTCAATGAGGCATAGGGAAAGTGTGTTCAAAGTTAATTTGAGTTTGATGGAGAAATGGAGAAGTTAAATCAAAAATGGGAGCGTCCTGTTTTGAATGAATGGGAATGAAATTTTTTGATCGAGGAACGAGCTTGGGAGCTTAGGGAATGGGTCTAGCAGCTCATCTTGGGTAGCTAGAGCTCTAAGGAATTATTTGTGTGCTTGTTTGAGTGGAAACGAGGGGCTATATACCCCTTCATCTTGATTGACGGTGGATCATGTGATGTGGCATCATCATCACCGCCATCATTACATCATCATCATAAAGCTTAAATCCATGATTGGGCCTTTTGTTATAATTTAAGTTATGTATTATTGGGCTTTTATATTTTGTATGTCTTCAGCTTATATGTATTGGGCTATTCTTATGTCATGGCCCATGAGTCATTGTAGTAGGTAAGACACTTTGGGTAGGTATGGAATGAGTGGTAGGTTTGATAATGGTGGTAGGTTTGGTAGTAGATGGTGGTAGGTGTAGTTATGATGGTGTTAGGTTTGAGTTTGGAGTTAGGTTTGAGTATTCTTAACTCTCTCTTTCAATCCTATAAATTGGGAGACTCTTGTAATGCTTGGTACTTGAATTTGGAATAAAAGATACCCTCTTAAATTTGTTTTACTATTTTTTGCATTTTCCTCTTGAGTGATGGACTACTTGAGTGTGTGAGCTCACAACCCTTAGAGAAGGACTTCTAAGGAAGGAACGCCATCTGCACAATGATGGACTGTTTGTAGAGGTCAATTTCAACTTATTCCTACTTCGCTGCTGGTTATTTTAAATCTGTTACAGGTTAGATCGTTCATAACTTTTCAGTTATTTCTTTGCACTTATAAGATTCAGATCTCTAGTGTGGTTAACATAACTTTAATCAAAATCTTTTCAACTTCACTAAATTCATAATATTGTGAATGTGCTCAATAGTAGTATGCATTTATCATACTTTTCATGAGGATTTAAGAATTATCGGTGTAATAAACAACATATCATAAAAAGCACCCGTGTCCTACATCATATTTGGTATCAAAGCAAGTATGTTTCTTTGGGAACATCTTGTTTAGTATTGAGTTTTATTTTTGCATTAGAGTAATCTTGCAATTCATTGTTAAAAAAAAGTCATACAAAATTTTTATCTAATTAGAGCATTTACTTACTTTTAATCGTGTCTTTGATTTCATTATATTGCATTTTTTTTAAAAAAAATTTAATGAAGTATTTGCTTATATTAATATTTTAAAAGAATATCATCAAGTCAACTCGTAGTGGTCTTAGATATCAAGATCAATCCTTAGATGAAAACATGATTCCTATGAATTTTACTAGAAAAATAGAAAAGCTTACCCTTATGCACCAACAAACCTTTAATGAATTCCAAAAAAGATTTGAAGCCTTAGAACAAAAAGTTGGTAGGCTTACAACACATTCACTAGAAACTAACCCAATCCTAGAACACCAACTTGAAGAGAGAGAAGGTCATCATGTTGATCCCATTCCAATTCCTCTCCCACCTCATCCACATTCTCCTATTAGACCCCGTTATCGCCCTAGGAACAAGTTTAATGAATATCCTAAGTTTGATGAGGTACTTCCTCACCCACCTCATCGAATAGGAAGACAATTAAGATGAGATGAAGGTTATGCTCATCAAACTCCTTATGAGCATTATCCTCGACATTACGAAGAGCCCTTATCTAATTTTGTTGCCCCACGATGTACATTTAGAGAACCTGATGATGTTATTCGTAGGGTTGAAATTGATCCACCTACTTTTGATGGTCAACTTGATCCTAAAATTTTCTTAGATTGGTTAGTAGACATGGACCAATATTTTGATTAGATGCCCATGTTAGAAGAAAGATAAGTTCATTTTGCCTGCATGATACTAACTAGTTATGCTAAGACTTATTAGGTTAATCTCACACAAAAATATCAACGATTAGGACAACCACCTATTGCTTCTTGGGATGAGATGAAAGAAATTTTAAAGCAAAAATATGTACCATTAAATTTTCATGATCAACTTATGGATGAAATGACTACGCTTAAACAAGGATCTTTAACTGTTATTGAGTATATGATATGGTTTGATGAATTGATGACCCATTGTGATGTTAGAGAGGATCACCGCACAACAATCTCTAGATTTAGATTTGGGTTACAAACTGATATTCATAATGAAATGATAACTCGAGAAATTTAATCTCTTGAGGATGCATTTCGAGTGGCGACTCAAATTGAACAATATCTTAGATCACAACCTTATAAGCGATTCACAACTTCATCTACAAACAACTCTCAATCGCGTGTTAACCCTCCTACTTTAGTAGTTCCTAAAGGACCTAGTGAAACAAAATAAAAAGCTTTAGTGGGAACATCTGGTTCTAAGACTTCTAACATTACTTATTTTACATGTGGTAAAATTGGTCACTATGCAAGTACTTGTCCTCGTCGAAACTTACACTTAGATTATGAAAATGAGGATCAAAAAAATGAAAATAATGATTATCAAATTGCAATTGACCCTTGTGAAGAAGCTAGTGAGGTAGAAGAAGCATTAGATGAGTCTCATATAGCTATTATGCGTTGTGTGTTAGCAACCCCACGAGCTAATATTGATTGGAGGTGCACATCAATTTTCCACACTTATTTTAAGAGTGGTGAAAAGATGTGTAAGTTAATCATTGATAGTGGAAGTTGCATGAATGTTATTTCTACCTCTGCTTTAGCTAGGATGAAGCTCACCCTAGAGACCCACCCACAGCCTTATAAGGTTGCTTGGGTAGATAAGACCTCTATCTCTATATCTCAATGTTGTCTTGTACCCATTCAATTAAGAGAATATAGTGATAAAATTTGGTGTGATGTTCTTCCGATGGATGTTGCTCATATACTTTTAGGTAGACCTTGGCGTTTTGATATGGATGTCACAAATTATGGGCGATCTAATGCATATGCTTTTAATTTTCAAGGTAAGAGAATTATCTTAAACCCAGCTAAGCCTAAAGAGGTCACTCCACTTCAACCCTAAAATTCTTCTCCACCCATAGAAAAGAAATCCCATATTATTAATAAATGTCAATTTCAACAAGAGATTAATGGGAATATCATTTTTGCATTAGTTGTCCTAACCTCTGAAAATCAACCTTATGTTAAATCATTCTCATCTGAAGTACATGAACTTTTATTGGAATATCAAGATATTTATCCTGAAGAACTTCCTAGTGAGCTTCCCCCATTAAGAAGTATCCAACATGCCATAGAGCTAATTCCTGGATCATCACTCCCAAATTTGCCACATTATCGTATGAACCCAAATGAACATGCAGAGCTAAAACAACAAGTTGATGATTTATTATCAAAAGGGTTTATTAGGGAAAGTTTATCTCCATGCGTAAAGGCTCGCTTCTTCTTACCCCAAAGAAAGATGGTAGTTGGCATATGTGTGTAGATAGTCTATAAATAAGATCACTATTAAGTATAGGTTTCCCATACCTAGACTTGATGACATGTTAGATATGATGGATTAATAGTTTTCTAAAATTGATCTTAGAAGTGGATATCATCAAATTCGTATGAGAGAAGGTGATGAATGGAAAACCACATTCAAGACAAAAGATGGTTTGTATGAATGGCTAGTAATGCCTTTTGGATTGACTAATGCTCCAAGTACATTTATGCGAGTACTCATATCTTATGGCCATTCATTGGAAAATTTTTAGTTGTGTACTTTGATGATATTTTAATTTTTAGTCAAACTAAGAGCGATCATGAGAAACATTTACGACAAGTCTTTGAAGTGCTTCGTGAAGAAAGACTATATGTTCACTTAAAAAAATGCTCATTTATGATGTCTTCAGTAATCTTCTTATGATTCATTATTTCTTGTGATGGCATCTCTGCCAATCCCGAAAAAATTAGGGCTATTCAAGAGTGGTCTACCCCAATCACAATTCATGATGTACATAGTTTTCATGGGTTAGCCACATTTTATCGAAGATTTATTCGTGGATTTAGCACTACTATGGCCCCGATAACTCAATGTCTTAAAAAAGGACTTTGTTTGGACAAAGGCAGCTGCTGATGCATTCTCTAAAATTAAAGAACTTTTAACAAGTCCACCGATATTACAATTGCCAAATTTTGACAAAGTATTTGAGGTATCATGTGATGCTTCTGGAGTTGGTATTGGAGATGTTCTTAAACAAGAAGGTCATCCTATTGCTTTCTTTAGTGAAAAATTAAATGAAGCGATCAACGATATTCCACATATGATCGTGAACTGTATGCTGTCATCCAAATTTTATGTTATTGGCAACGTTATCTTCTTTCACGAGAATTTATACTTTATTCTGATCATGAAGCGCTTAAATATCTAAACACCCAAAAGAAACTTAGATCTCATCATGCAAAATGGGTTCAATTTCTTCAAGAATATACATTTAGTCTTAAACATAAATCTGGTGTCGAGAACAAAGTTGTAGATGCCTTAGGTAGAATATGTACATTATTAAATACCATTAGTGTGAAGGTTACTGGATTCAAAAAGGTTAAAGATGATTATCCTAATTATAAATATTTTCAACAAATTTTTGAATCTTTGAAATTTGATGTTTCAATTAATAGTCCAGATTATCAAATATGAGATGGCTATCTCTTTCGTGGCACACAGCTATGTATCCCTGATTCATCACTTCAAAATTTTTTTGTTGAGGAAATTCATTCAAGAGGTGTATCTGGTCATTTTGGTCGTGATAAGATAATAACTATGATGGAGGATAGGTTCTTTTGGCCTAGTCTTAAGAAAGATGTTGCTCGTATCATTGCTCAATGTCGTACTTGCCAAGTAGCAAAAAGTGGCAAACAAAATTATGGTCTATACACACCACTCCCAATCCCCCACAAACCTTGAGAAGATCTTAGTATGGACTTCAACTTAGGATTACCTTGACCGCATAAACATTTTGACTCTATCCTAGTAGTTGTTGACCGATTCTCTAAAATGGCACACTTCATTCCATATTATAAAACATCAGATGCCTCACATATAGCGACAATTTTCTTTCGTGAGATAGTTCACTTACATGAACTACCTAAGACAATTATGTCTGATCGTGATGTAAGGTTTATGAGCTATTTTTGGAAAACTTTATGGAAAAAGCTTGGCACAAAACTCTTATTTTCTACAGCTTACCACCCTCAAATAGATGGATAAAATAAAGTTGTTAATAGAAGCTTAGAAAATTTACTTAGGTGTCTAGTGACCAATCATACTACTAGTTGGGACCTAGTTCTTCCTACTGCAGAGTTTGCTTATAACAGTTCAATTAATAGGTCAACCGGTATGAGTCCTTTTCATATTGTAATTGGTTATGATCCAAGAAAACCAATTAATCTTGTTGAATTGCTCAGAATAAATAGGTCTAGTGCATTTGCATCTTCATTTGCACAAAGCATGCATGATTTACATCATGAAATTCAACAAAAACTTACTCGAAGTTATGATAAATATAAAGCTAATGTTGATGCACATATGCATATGTAAAATTTAATGAGGGAGATTTTCTTGTTAAAGTTAGACCTGAGAGATTTCCAACTGGAACTCTTAAGAAATTAACTCTCAAGAGATCTGGTCCTTATAAAGTTATAAGGAAGATAAATGATAATGCTTATGAAATAGATCTTCCAATGAATGCTAGAATTTCTCCATTATTTAATGTGTCAGATTTAACGTTGTACCATGGGCAAGCCACGGATGACACTATTCCTCTCGCAAATAGATCGACATGTGTTCATACTTCATCACCGACTCCTATACCATCTCGCTACTTAAGATCACATCGTCAGATCAAATTTTAGAAGACTAGATTATTATCACATCTGATGGAGGCACTCAAAGGTTTCTCGTTTGTTGGAAAGGTCTTTCTCCACTTGAAGATTCATGGCTTACATTTGATGAGTTACATCAATTAGACTCATAATTATTACAAGAGTACTTCAATTTTCATTCTCCAGGAGAATCCTTTAAAGCCGGGGAGTGCTGATGTTGGGCATCATCATCACTGTCATGGACATCATCATCATAAAGCTTAAATCCATGATTGGGCCTTTTGTTATAGTTTAAGTTATGTATTATTGGGCTTTTATATTTTGTATGTCTTGAGCTTATATGTATTAGGCTATTCTTATGTCATGGCCCATGAGTCATTGTAGTATGACACTTTGGGTAGGTATGGAATGAGTGGTAGGTTTGATAATGGTAGTAGGTTTGGTAGTAGGTGGTGGTAGGTGTAGTTATGATGGTGTTAGGTTTGAGTTTGGAGTTAGGTTTGAGTATTCTTAACTCTCTCTTTCAATTCTATAAATAGGGAGACTCTTGTAATGCTTGGTACTTGAATTTGAAATAAAAGATACCCTCTTAAATTTCTTTTACTATTTTGTGCATTTTCCTCTTGAGTGACGGACTACTTGAGTGTGTGAGCTCACAACCCTTAGAGAAGGACTTCTAAGGAAGGAACACGATCTCCATAATGATGGACTATTTGTAGAGGTCGACTTCAACTTATTCCTGCTTCGCTGCTGGTTATTTTAAATCTGTTACAAGTTAGATCGTTCATAACTTTTCAATTATTTCTTTGCACTTATAAGATTCAGATCTCTAGTGTGGTTAACATAACTTTAATCAAAATCTTTTCAACTTCACTAAATTTATAATATTATGAATGTGCTCAATAGTAGTGTGCATTTATCATTACTCTTTCATGAGAATTTAAGAATTATCATTGTAATAAATAACATATCATAAAAAGCACCCATGTCCTACATCATCGTTTAATGGCCATCCCGCCATCTCGTGTGGTGTCGTAGGTGTGGAGGAGGAGTTGACTACTGGTTGGTTGAAGGTGTGGAGGTGGATGCCAAAGAGGAATCATGGGTGTCCAACATGTTTGAAATGCTCCAATAGGTAGGGCTGGGTGATTTCACCTCCTATGGGCCATGGCCAACCCAACCACCCCTTGGGTCAGGTTGGACAATGTCCTATGTGCCTAGGGGGACCATTGAAAGAGTATCAAGTGGCCAAAGAATGGAAATAACCACTTACATGGGTGATTTTCTCATGTGATGCCCTTGACCCAAGGGTAGAAGGTTCATCTGGCATTGGATTTGATTTATGTTGATTTGAAATGAACCAAAAGTGGGTTAGCCCAAATTTCAAGTCAATTGGAGTTGATTTGGTTAGGTTTTCCTCAATTTGACTCATTTAGGTCAAATTAGTTAAAGTTGACAAATTAGTCAAATCGGGTCAAACCAAGGGTTGGGCAAAGTTCATATGATTATTTGGGATGTATTAGCTCAATTGTTTTGGTTTAGTTTGGCTTAGATTTGATTTTGGCTCATCTGAATTCATTTTGGACAAATGGGTTAAGTTAACCAATTTGATCAAATTGGCCAAATTAGCTTGGGTTTAGTTGACCAATTGAAGATGATTGTAGGCTTTGGCTTCAATTAATTTGGATTTCATTTTGATTTTGGTCAACTTGAACCTTTAGGTCAATTTGGGCTATGTAGGTCAATTGGGTTCAACTAGGTCCAATCATGGCTTTGGTTAAGTTCAACAATCAATTTGGAATGAACTTGAGTCATTGGTTGCAATCAATTTGGTTTATATTTTGATTTGACCCAATTTGTTTTTTTAGGTCAATTTGGGTCAACTTGGGTCAAGAGGGACAAATGGTTTTGGTCAATTGAAGGTCAAGTCATATTCAAATATTGATTTTGATTTGGTATGAATCATTGGTTTCAAGGGATTTGGCTTAGTTGCAATTTGGCTAGTTTGGGTTCATATGGGGTTAACTTGGTCAAATGACCAAGTTGACTTGGTTTGACCCAATTTGTGACAATTAATCAACCTAGGGTGATCAACAATCATGATGGGAGGTTTTGATCAGCTTGGTTCAATCCAATTTGGGTAGGATTAGAACTTGGCTCAAATAGGTCAAATTGGCCACTTTGGATCAAGTGGACCAATTGGGTTTAGTTGGCTTAATTTTTGGTTGAGTTTGAATTAGTTGAGTTTACATATGGATTTGGGATTGATATATAACTTTAATTGTAATTAGCTTTGGTTCAAATGGGTTTTGGTTCATTTGAACATTTCAAGTCAAAAGGGTTAAGTTGAGTTTGACTTGGGTTGATTTTGGTTTAGCTTGATGATTGTAGATTTAATTTATAATTGTGAATATTATTGAAGGTATGATTGATTCATGAGAAAATCATTTGAATATGGGTTTTGGAATGAAGGAATTTGGCTAAGTCCATAGAGTTAGTTTATGTGGCTTTGGTTTGGATTTTGATTTGGTTTGATTTAGTTTTGATGATTTAAATATATATTTTTATTTCAATTTGTAAATATGATTGATTTGTGAGAAAATCAATTGAGTTTGACTTGATTTGGATTAAGATTTGGCTATGTCCATGAAATAGGAAGGATTTTGATTTAATTTTATATAGTTTGATTTAGTTTTGATCATTTGAATGTAGATTTGATTTATATTTAGGAAGATGATTGAAGATATAAACTTATTATGAGAAAATCAATTAGTTTTGGATTAATTTGTATTAAGATTTAGCTAAGTCCATGGGATAGGTCATATGGCTTAGAAAGGGTTTCAAGTTTGGATTTGATCATTTGGTTTTGAAATTTGGGTTTGAATTCAGATTTTAGTTTGATGTTTGAATTGAACTTGAGGTTTCATTTTAGAAGGTGAACATGGATTGGATTTGGGTTGTAGGGTAGGTGAATTATCCTAATCCCTAAGGCATAACCTAATCCTATGGTTAACCCTTCTAAGTCCATGCTTAGGTTAAGTGTTTACCTAATTATTAGAAGTGTCTTATGATAAAGAAGTCTTAGTGTCTAGAAGACTCCTAAGACTAAGATGAGAAGATTGAATCACTCCAAAAGTGAGGTCAAGCCTTAGCTTTATAGTGTTGCCCTTAGAGATAGATGATTGGAAGACTGAAGCCATGTTTCATATTAAATACTCAAATATATCTTTCAATGCTTGATCATGGATACATGAAAACAACATAGTTCCATTCCTTCTAAACCAATGTATGAAGTTTGTGAGAGGTGGGATGCCTATGTGTTAAAAGAGATCTCTTTTACAGCTCATGAGGTCAGCATATATGAGGATACCTCCCTCAAAATCAACAAGCCTATTCTCATGAACTTGGCAAAAATTTAAAAATAAAAGAAAAAGAAAATGATAAAAGAAGAGAAAAAGAAATTGTGAATAAAAGAGAAAATAAAAAATAAAAGATAAGGGAGTGGAAATAGACTTGGAGGAGGAAGTGTAGCCTTACATTAGATTCCACCCACAGTTTATTACTCCATTCAAACATATGGACAACCCACCTCCACCGTAGAGGAAGAGCTTAGAGGCCACGGGTGCAAAATCTCTTTATTGGCCACCCAATAAAAGGTATATCCCACTTACCAGGAGTACACCTACTATCCATTTAGACTTAAAATCTAGTTCATAGGATGACTCTTATATGGTTAGCACACCAGCCACCTCTTCTCAGTATTGGATTCCCTTGGAGGTAAGACTTGAGCCAGATAGCGATGAAGACTAGGTTCCAAAGCAAAGCATAAGTGTATCCAAGTCTATATGTGAAACAGTTAGTTATCAGTTGAGAAATTTATCTCTGACCCCACTTTCCTCTCAAAAAGTTAAGGGCTTGGTGGTTAAGGAAGCTCTTAAGTAATCTACAAATGTGAAGACTCAGAGGTTCTTTATGGGAGCATCATTCTCAAGCCAAGAAGTTGATGTAGAACCTGAGGATGATTCATATAAAGATTTAATTGAATTACCTTTTGATTGGTACTTACTTTGTGTTCATAATTTAACAAAGAAAGGGTTAATCCCACATACTTGGTCAGGCTACTTCGAAGGAATATGGAAGTATAAATATAAAAGCTCTCAATCAAGACCAGGACTAGGATTCCGTACAGTGGGTCTAGTCGATGATGATGATTACTGCTTAGTCATTACCAATCATTTGGAATCTGAGAGGTTCTTTTCAAATCACATTAACTAATATGAGGAGTTGCGCTTAGAAACTTAAGATGATCCATATGATTTTGAATTCAAAGATTCACTACCAGAGTTCGAAGAAGAGGTCAAGTCAACCATCAACGAGCTCAAGGAAATCAACTTAGGAATTGGAGAAGATCCACGCCTGACATACATCAGGTCTTTATTGAATGAAATTGAAACCAATGACTTAGTTAGGCTATTGACTGAGTTTAAGGGTTGCTTTGAATGGAGTTATGAAGAGATGCATGGATTGGCTCTTGACATAGCGGTCCATAAACTAGCAATAGAGCCTACTATTAACCATATCAAGAAAGCTCTTAGACACATGCGATTAGACATTGAACAACAGGTCATTTATGAAGTCAAGAAACTGATCGATGATGGCTTCATTCAGAAGAAAAATACCCTACCTGGTTAGCCAGTGTCATCCTAGTTAAGAAAAAAGAATGTCTAAATTCATAATGCATTGATTTTTGGGATTTAAATAAGGCATGTTGAAAAGACAAATTTCCCCTACGAATCCTAGAGCTGATGGTAGACATTGCCTCATCTCATGCAGTATTCTCTTTCATGGATGGCTCATTTGGATATAACCAAATAAACATGGCCCTTGAAGATGAAATAGACACTGCTTTTAAAATCTTGATCGGAATCTATTACTATAAGGTCATGCCTTTTAGCCTTAAAATGACAAGTTACATACAATGCAATGAATCGAATCTTCGATGAACTCATTCATCATCAAGTGCAATGTCGATGATTTCATGCTCAAAAGTAGAGAAATGGAAGACCATCTTTTTGACTTGAGAGTAGTCTTCAAACACTTAAGATAATTTAACTTCAAAATGAATCCCTTGTAGTTTCCATTTGGAGTAGCTAGCAAAAATTTCTTGGGTTTGTTGTCCACACTATGGAATCAAATCGATCCGAGAAGATCAGCAATATTAGAAATTCCACCCCCAAAAGTTTAACTCAATTAAGATCATTCCAAGGGCAGTTGGCATATATAAGATTCTTTATATCCAACTTATTAGGAAAATGTCATCCATTCTCAGCACTTGTCAAAAAGGATGCCCAGTTCAAGTGGGATGACAAGTATGAGCATGCCTTCAAAGACATCAAGTATTACCTGATGATGTCGCCGATTCTAGTAGCCCCTATCCCGGGCAAGCTACTCATACTTTACACTACTACATTAGAAGACTCCCTTGGTACTTTGTTGGCCCAAGCCAATGACGAAGAAAAGTAAAATGCACTCTACTACCTCAAAAGTCATCTAATCCATGCCGAGGCTAATTATCCACCCATTGAGATGCATTGCCTAGCTTTAATCTTTGTATCCCAAAAGCTATAACACTACATGCTTTTTTATAAGGTGAACTTATCAATATGATAAATCCACTATAGTATCTCATGATATGGCCGACGCTATCCAAAAGGCTGGCATGACGGTCCATGATCCTCTCACAATTTGACATTACCTTCTTACCCCTATGTGTAGTGAAAGGACAAGCACTAGCAGATTTTTTAGCAGCACACCCACTTCCTGCTGACTCTCTGCTTAGTGATGATCTCCCTGATGAACAAATTATGAACTTAGGGGATACTAGCATTCACTGCTGGGAGATGTACCTTGATGGTGTAGCTTCCTCTCAAAGAAAAGAAGAACCACAATCTATTATTCGAGGAAAGGTAGGGGTAGGAATTTTAATTTCGGACCATGTGATGAGATTATCATATCATCTATCCAGTCCTTGTACCAGCAACAAGCTAAATATGAAGCTCTGATTGACGGTCTAGAGTTATCTATTACTCTAAGCATTCAGAATATCAACATCTTTGGGGATTCTTTATAAGTTATTAACCAAATCACTGGGTCATATAAGGTTATAAAGTCCAAGCTACATCACTATCATAAGTACACCATGGAGTTGTTGGCCCAAATCTAAGAGGTTACCATTTATAAGATTCCTTCTGGAGAGAACACTAGAGCGTATGCTTTAGCTAAGCTTGCCAAGGAGTTGGCAGGTCCGGAGGATGAGTCCATATCTATAAAGGTCCAAAATATAGGTCTTATCCATTATTGAAAACTCATCAAACAAGACTCTTAAAGGGGAGGTTGCCATTGCAAAGAAGAATGAGGAGTTAGATTAGAGGCAACTATTCATGGATTACCTAAATAAAGAAAAACTACCTCAAGACAAGTCCCAAGCCCATCAGATTAAGTATATAGCACTTTCTTATGCTCTTGCAGATGGTGCCTTGTGCTGATGAACTTTCGATCATATGTGGTTATGTTGTTTAAACAAGCACAAAGCTCGTAAGATTACTAAGGTACACTCAAGATTATGTAGAGCCAACCAATTCGGTCTGAAGATGAAAGCCAAGATCAAGAAACTAGGATACTACTGGTCATCGATAATAAAAGATTGCATGGATACGGTTGGGCGATGCCACCAATGTGAAATACACAGTGTGGTCCTACACCAACCACCCAACATTCTATGTTCTAAAATGGCCTCATGGCCATTCAAGTGTTGGGGTACCAACATAGTGGGTCCAATTAATCCTCTTTCTTCCAAGAGTCATCAGTTCATCTTAGCTTCTACTGACTACATTTTCAAATGGTAAAAGGCAATTCCACTTAGAGAGGTCAGAACTCCGCATGTGCTCTAGTTTTTTAAGAATGATATCGTATATAGGTTTGGAGTGCCTTGATGAATTATATCTGATAATAGTATTGCATTCAAGAGCACCAAGATCAACAACTTTGCAAGAGACATAGAATATATTGGAGATATTCTACCATCAACTACTTGAGGGTAAATGGCTTAGCAGAAGCCTTTAATAAAACTCTCATTCAAATACTGAAGAAGACACTCAACAATAAGGACAAGTGGTATGGGTAGTTAGTTGAAGCCTTGTGGGCCTACAGACATATAAAACTACAACTCAATCTACTCCTTTCTCCTTAGTGTATGGGTTTGAAGTTATTTTACCATTAGAAGTCCAACTCCCAACACTAAGGATAGCTGTGGGTAGCAAGATCACAATAGAGTAGAATGCCAAGTTGTAGTTAGAAGTGCATGAAGGTTTGGTGGAGAGACACCTGCGGGTATGCCAAAACATCGAGTTTTATAAAGATAAAATGATTCAAGCTCACAACAAGTTCATCCATCCTAGAGCTTTTCAAGTAAGAGAGCTTATTTTAGATCTAAGGAGACTGATTGTTGCCCATCGTAAGATGGGAGACAAGTTTGAACCCACTTGGGAAGGCCCTTTTGCCATAGAGAAGGCCTACCAAAGAGGATCTTATTAGCCTATTAAGCATAAGGGAGCACACCCAATGCTTCCAATCAATGGGCTCTACTTAAAGAAATATTATAAATCATGTTTGAAAATAATTATCATCAATAAAAATTTTATTTTGAATTCAATATCTTCCATGTTGAAAGTATTCTTGTTTGCGAATATGCCACGATGTGTTTTGGGTAGGTGTAAGGAACCCAGTGGCCCCTAACCTTCATCAACACAACACAAATATAAGCTACACACAAAAATATAAAATAAACACATATCATTTATCTTGGGCTACTCTGAGTTAAGATAATGCCCCTAGCGACACTCACTCAATAGCTGCTCTAGGTCGAGCTGACTAGTTACCCTGCTAGTGTGTCATCCCAGTGGTCTTCGCTTTGGAGGATGTAAGTTTGCTAGACTTTCCTTCTTTACTTGGCCACTACACACTGACCAACGCCTTGTTAGTTTACTAGGCCTTACTGCATGGCCGATAAGCTACCTTATGTGGGCTTCATTTAAGAGGATGTGAGTTTGCTACACTTTCTTCTTGGATTACCCTTCGTGCACTAATTGGGTCAAGTATATTTAAGGTTTAGGATAGGTCCCCTAGTGACTCCTTCCCTCTTGACTACTTCAAGTCTGGGTCTAGTCCTTACTCGGGTCTCCCTGCTTAGTAGTCACTCTAGGTCAGATAACATCTATCCCATTGATGATAGGCTATCCCGATGTTCAGCTCCACTTGGAAAGTTATAAGCCTACATGCTTACTTTTCAGATTGATCATTGTACACCAACGGGCACCTTAGGTTGGTTTGTTGTCACTATACTGATGGATACACCACTCATGTTGATAGATACACCTTTGGTTGGTTGGTTCTCGCACCTTAGAATACACCACTCATGGTGGATGTAAGTCTGCTACACTTTCTCCTTGAGTTGGCCATCTTACACATATAAGCTTTCTTTTCAAGGGCTTAGAAGAATGCCCCTAGTAGTACCTCCCCTGTGGACACTGTATTTAGATCACATCTTTTGCGACCCCATTTAGACACTACTACCGGATTAGATAGTTCCCCTTTCTTAATAACCACCCCTGTGGTTAGAGAATTCATCATGTGGATATGGAGATTCTCCCTTGGTCTAGTAAATCTATTAAATTTGACCCAGCTCACATCCCTAGTGGATATGCCCTCAATTTGAAATCAAACTAAATAAAATAACCATATTAAATCACATGAAATGAAGATAAAATTAATTCTAACTTTTGAGTTGATAGAAGTCCCTAATGACATTCACTTAGTAGTCACCCTAGGTTAGGTTCAATTTGTTATGCATCCAACAAGTCACCGCAGCGATTGTTCTTTGCTTTGGAAAGTGTATGTATGCTATGCCTCTTCCTAGCATAGCCCTTGCACATCGAAAGGCAACCCCTTTGGTTAACTAGCTCTACCCCGTAGCTGGTAGACTATCCCTTTGGATTTGTAAACTTGAGGTAGGTCAAAGCTGACATAACCCCTTCTCAGTGGGTTCATCACACACCGACAGGGTCCATACATTAACTCAGATTAAATAAAACCTAATTTGATTTTCCCTAGTGGAGTTAAATCACACCCTTCTCCCCAGTGGAGTCCCAAATCATATGTAAACAAGTCAAGCAAATAAATCAAATTCAAAACTAACCTCCCTATTGGAGCCAACTTAAACCAACTCCCCTAGTAGAGTCTAAATTAAAGAAATCAAACTAAACTCTTATTCCTCAGATTCCCCAAATAAATCTAGGGAATTAAACTCAAATCCTAATCCCCAGTGGATAGCTTGAACCTTCTTCCCTAGTGGAAGGTTCATATACCCGATCCTCGACTTGAGCCCATATCTCAGTGATATGCCTCCACATCAATTAAAACTAAACAAATTAAAGTCAATTCGATCTTAATCCCTGGTGGATTATAGATTCTTATCCCTAGCGGATCTTCTATCCATAAATCATATAGTCAAATCAAATTCAAACCTTATCCCCAATAGATTTTCTTTTTTTATGCCCTCGACATAGACCCCTCACATGTCATGTCCAATGTATGTGTGATCCCTTAACGAATCTCCCTCCATGTCTTTGACATGGAATTCTCATCAAATCTTATTTCTTCTATTAGTCACACCTTTAATACTTCAACAAAAAGCCTAATAATGTATTTGTTCAAATTACATCATCTTAACATTGTAATCAATATTTTATGATTTATGATGGTGCAAGCTCAAACTAACTATACAATATCATGCTAAACATATTATTATGTGAATTAACATATTATATTATATTATAATATATGATGTTATATTATAATTTGTTATAATATAATATATTATCTAATAGTACACCTCATTAGAATCACTTAAAAGGAACAAATAACAAAAATTTCTCAAAATATGAATAATGTTCAATGTAATAATAATTATTATATAAAAGTTTTTAAAATATATAAATAGATAATTTTGTGTATAATTGTTACCGTGAATTTGGAAAACTCTTCCATCTCAACCTTCAAATTAAACTTTTTGTGAGTTTTTACACAACTTATTATAACAAAATTAAAACATACTAAAATTTATAATAACATTTAACACATCACCACATTCATATATATGTGAGGTTATACTATTATGTACATTATATTTTAATATGCTTTCATATAATATATTATCTTACATTACACCTAAAATTGAATCACTCTAAGAAATTTTTTAAAATTTGGTTCAAAAATCAACATTTATTTTTGATATAAAATTCCATTCTTTTGATTAAATGACACACCATAGCACACCCCTAATGTTGTTCCCTAAATTTACCTTAAATTTGGCCAAATCCCATCATCTCAGCCTATAAATCAGTATTTTTATAAATTATACTAGTACAAACTCTACTACATCATACTATAACAAACTAAAATATGTTAAACAACAAGTAGTAATACATAATATTATGCTATAATGCATGATACTACACTATTATGACATCCTATATTATAATATAATATAACATATTATATTATATTATATTGCATATCACATCATAAGGGATTGCTTAAGATAACAAATCATAAAATTATTCTAAATAATAAAAGACTATTTTTTTAGTTGTATCACTTACATATTTTAAATTGAAACAATATATTACGATGCCATATACCGATTATGAATTTGGCCACATTCCACCATTTTAAAGTTTAAATCAACATTTTTATAAATAATGCTAGTGTAGGCTCGACTGCATGATTGTATAATACTAAAAGAATTTAAAATGAGAAGAACAATATATTATTATATATGATGCTATACTATGCTACAACATATAATATTTTTTAGAACATCAAATCTTACTTTTTAGACTACATGTGGTATAGCACACCTTTGGTACTACAACCTAATTCCCACTTAAAATTTAACAAATGTCATCATCTAATTTATTAAATCAATCTTTTTATGATTTATATTAATATAGACTATGGGCACAATAATAATATAATAAACAATCCAAAACATCTTATAACATCCAAAAAAAATCACTACATGCTCAAATATATGATGCTAGATTATACTATGATATATGGTATTATAATATGAGTTCAGGTTAGGGTTTAGGGTATTCAAATCTCTAATAGTCAAGGGAAAGTGTCTTGAAGGCATTTTATTTAGTTACCATAACTATGTTAGGATTAGGACATTTTTTAGATATACTCCTAATGACATCTTTATTCAAGGTTTAGGGTTTAGGGTTTGGGTTTAGGGTTAGTTTAGGGTTTAGTGTTTAAGGTTAGTTTATGGTTTAGGGTTTAAGGTTTAGGGTTTGGGGTTTGTGGGTTTTTAGGTAAGGGTTTGGGTCAGGTGTGTTTTAGTGCAAGGTTTAAGGTTTAGGGTTTGGTTTTGGATTTAAGGTTTTGGGTTTAGGGTTTTGGGTTTAGGGTTTATGCTTTAGTGTTTAGGGTTTAGGGTTTTAGTTTTAGGTTTAGGGTTTAAATTTTAGCTTAGGGTTTAGGGTTTAAGATTTTTGTTTTTAATAGAGAACAAATTCATATTCAACATTTCTTCTTTTGATTTCATCAACCAAGTCGCATCCCAAGTTTTTTAAGACCCAACCAACGACATAGATGGAAAAGGAGAACCCATAGAGCAGATCAAAAATGTTAGATAAGTAGAATCATCTCTATAATAAGGACAAAGTTCCATAAGCAATAGATCAGATCGATCATTCTTCAGTTTCTCCAGTTCTTATCATAATCACCCCCGCCTCTCGAGTAATGAGATCCACCATCATATACCTGATCTCTCCCTCCACCACTAGCACAACTATAACCTCGGTCGCTCCTCCTACCTCCATAACCACCACTGCTCTTACCGCCATCTCTATATCCACCAGCACCTCCAGATCCCCCGCCACCACTACGATAATCATGGCCTCTGCCTTCACCTCCATCGCCAGATCTAGATTGAGCCTAGTTGATGGTGATGTTCCTGCCATCAAGATTCTGCTTATTCTGTGCCTAAGTATAAGTTTATTTAGGGTTTAGGTTTGGGGTTTTTTAGGGTTTGTTTTAGGATGTTTTAGGGTTTAGGTTTAGCATTTAGGGTTTGTGGTTTATGGTTTTAGGGTTTGTATAGGTTTAGGGTTTAGGGTTTAGGGTTATGGTTTAGGTTTGGGTTGTGTCTAGGGTTTAGGGTTGTAGGTATATGGTTTAAGGTTAGTTTTATGGTTTAGGTTTTATAATTTAAGGTTTAGTTTTTTTTTAAATTAATTAAACTAGTAGGTTTAGGTTTATTTAGTAAATTTAGTTTATTTTTTTTATTTATTTGAATTTATTTTATTTTACTTTATTTTATTTTATTTTGGTTTATTTATTATTTTTAATTAGTTTAGTTTAGGTTTTATCAATTTATTTTTAGGTTTTAAGTTTATTTTTAGTTGAATTTTATTTTTATTTCCTTTTTTTGGTTTAGGTTTTATTTTTTTATTTTTATGTTTTCATTTTAATATTTATTTTCTTTTTTTAGGTTGAGGTTTTAGGTTTTTATTTTAGGTTTATTTTTAGTTTTTATTTTTTAGTTTAGGTTTAGGTTTATTTTTAGTTTATTTTATTTTATTTAGTTTTGGTTTTGGTTTAGGTTTAATTTATTTTAGGTTTAGGTTTTATTTATTTTATTTTAGTTTATTTTAGTTTAGGTTTATGTTTATTTTATTTTGTTTATTTTATTTTTATTTTAGGTTTAGGTTTTTTTTAGTTTAGGGTTTAGATTTTATTATCTATTTATTTTTTAGGTTTTATTTTTTGGTTTATTTTTTAAGTTTAGGGTTTTATTTTTATTTTATTTTATTTTATTTTAGGTTTATTTTATTTTTATTTTACATTTAGTTTTTATTTTATTAAGGTTATTTATTTTGAGGTTTATTTTATTTTTTTACTTTAGTTTGGGTTTTTCTTTATTTATTTTAAATTATTTTTATTTTTTATTTTATTTTATTTTTAGGTTTAGGTTTAGCTTTTAGTTTAGGTTTTTTTTACTTTATATTTTATTTTATATATTTAGGTTTAATCTTTTATTTGTTTATAGTTAGGGTTTTAGGTTAGGAGGGTCAGGGTAGGGTCAGTGGCCCAGGTCAGATGGTCAACAAATATGGTTATTGTCAGTGGTTTTGGGGTGTAGTTTAGGGAATTTGAGGAGTAGGGTTTTAGGGCCATGGT
Source organism: Cymbidium sinense (assembly GCA_021442155.1). Taxonomy (NCBI): domain Eukaryota; kingdom Viridiplantae; phylum Streptophyta; class Magnoliopsida; order Asparagales; family Orchidaceae; genus Cymbidium; species Cymbidium sinense. The sequence goes on along the minus strand of JAKCPB010001408.1, from coordinate 129,349 downwards.
CAGGGAGGATCAGGGAGATTTATAGTTTGGTACAATATTTAGGTGGTTGGTAGTTAGGAGTTTGTGTAAAGAGGTAAGTAGAGAGAGTGGGTGTATTAAGGTTTTAACAGGGTTTTTATTTAGTGATTATATAGGGTTTAGGTTTAGATTATAGGGTAGGGAGTTTATGGTTTAGTTGGATTTGGGTTTGGTTTTAGGTTTAGGGTTTGGTTTTAGGGTTTAGGGTTTAAGGTTTTTTTTAACATAGAATAAATTCAGATTCAACATTTCTTCTTTTTGATTTCATCAACCAAGTAGCACCCTAGGTTTTCTACGATACAAGCGATGACAGAGATAAAAAAGAGCACCCTTAGAGCAAATAAAAAACCCTAGATAAGTAGAATCATCTCTACTGTAAAGACATAGTTCTATAAGTAGCAGATCGGATTGACCATTCTTTAATTCATCCAGTTCCCTTCAGAACCACCTCATCCTCTTGAGTAGCAGGATCGACCATCATATCCCCGATCTCTCCCTCTACCACCACCATGGTCAGAACCTCCATCGCTCTGGTTTAGGTTTAGGTTTTATTTTATTTTTTAGGTTTAGTTTTAGGTTTATTTTAGGCTTTATTTTTTTTGTTTAAGTTTAGGATGATTTTTAGTTTATTTTATTTTATTTAGTTTAGGTTTAGGTGCAAGTTTTATTTATTTTAGTTTAGTTTATTTTAGTTTAGGTTTAGCTTTATTTTATTTTGTTTATTTTATTTTTATTTTCGGTTTAGTTTTTTTTAGTTTAGGATTTAAGTTTTATTGTTTTTATTTTTAAGTTTTATTTTTTAGGTTTATTTTTAGGTTTAGGTTTTTCTTTAATTTTATTTTATTTTAGTTTATGTTTATTTTATGTTTATTTTATTTTTATTTTATTTAGGTTTATTCTTAAGTTTATTTTATTTTAGTTTAGTTTAGGTTTTATTTTTTATTTTAGTTTATTTTATTTATTTTATTTTAGGTTTATGGTTTAGCATAGTTAATTAATCATTATTTATTTTATACATTTATTTAGTTTATGTTTATGTTATATAGGCCCAAAGTTAGGGTTTAGGGCTTTTGCACTTGGGTTAGGCCCAGGGTCAGGGGCCTGGTGGCCCAGCCTTTAGGTCGTGAGCTCAGGGCCCATGGCTCAGTGGCCCAGTGGCCCAGGGTTGGTGGCCTGGGTTTTAGGGCCTGTGGCTCAGTGGTTAGTTTTTAGGTCAGTGCCCAGGTTGTGGCTCAGGGTTCACCTGCCAGAGTTTAGGGTTATTTAGGTTGGGGCGCAGGTTTTAGCTTTGGGTCAGGGTTTGGACTTAAGATAGGGTTTAGTGGTACATTTGTTTCAGGCCTGGGTCAGAGTATTGTTTAGGTTTGGTTTGGTTTAGGGCCTGTGGTTTTAGGGTTAGGGTTTGGGTAGATTTTAGGGTGGATTTGGTGGTTTAGGATTTAGTTTAAGGGAGCCTAGTATGTGATTTGTGGTGTGGGAGTTAGGTGTGAGGTTTAGGATTTAGGATTTAGGGTTTGTTTATTTTTAAAATTAAGCAAACCAACAAGTTTATTTATTTATTTTAATTTATTTTAATTTATTTTAATTTTAATTTTTTAATTAGGTTTAACTTTTATTTTATTTATATTTATTTATTTTAATTTTAGTTTTTTATAGTTTATTTTAGTTTTTTAGGTTTATGTTTCTTTTAGTTTAGTTTTATTTTTATCTTATTTTAAGGTTTAAGTTTTATTTTTTATTTTAAGTTTAGGTTTAGGTTTTATTTTAATTTTTTAGGTTTATTTTAGGTTTTTTATTTTAGGTTTATTTTAGGTTTTATTTTTAGTTTAGTTTAGGTTTATTTATAGTTTATTTTATTTTATTTAGTTTAGAGATCAATTTAGTGTATTTTAGGTTTATGGTCAGTTTTATTTTTTTAAGTTTAGTTTGGGTTTATTTTATTTTATTTATTTTAGGTTTAGGTTTATTTTTTTTTCTAGTTTAAGGATTATATTTTATATATTTTTAGTTTTATTATTAGGTTTATTTTAGGTTTAGGTTTTAATTTAGTTTTATTTTATTTTATTTTATTTTATTTATGTTTATTTAATTTTATTTTATGTTTTGTTTTGTTTATGTATTTTATTTTAGGTTTATTTTATTTTTTTTAGTTTAGTATAAGTTTTATTAATTTTATTTTAGTTTAGTTTTTTTTATTTTAGGTTTAGGTTTTATTTTAATCTTTTAGGTTTATTTTAGGTTTATTTTTTGGTTTGTTTTTTTATGTTTTTTTAGTTTAGGTTTAGGTTAATTTATAGTTTATTTTAATTTATTTAATTTAGAGTATATTATTAGTGTATTTTAGGTTTAGGTTTAGGTTTAATTTATTTTTATTTAGGTTTGGGTTTATTTTATTTTATTTATTTTAGGTTTAGGTTTATTTTCTTTTGGGTTTAAATTTTATTTTTATTTATTTTTAGGTTTTAGTTTTAGGTTTATTTTTAAGTTTAGGTTTTATTTAGTTTTATTTTACTTTATTTTAGGTTTATTTTATTTTTTATTCTATTTTGGGTATAATTTTATTTATGCATTTTATTTTAGGTTTATTTTATTTTTAGTTTAGTTTAAGTTTTTATTAATTTTATTTTAATTTAGTTTCTATTTTGAGGTTTAGATTTTTGTTTAAGATTTTAATTTATTTTATTATTTTTAGATTTAGGTTTTATTTTTTATTTTTAGGTTTATGTTTAGGGTTTTATTTTAATTTTTATGGTTTAGGTTTTTGATTTTGATTTTAGTTTTATTTTTAGGTTTTATTTTTAGTTTAGGTTTATGTTTATTTTTTATTTATTTTATTTTATTTAGTTTAGTTTTTGTTTATTTTAGGTTTAGGTTCAAGTTTTATTTATTTTAGTCTAGTATATTTTCGTTTAGGTTAAAGTTTATTTTATTTTGTTTATTTTATTTTTATCTTAGGTTAGGGTTTTTTTTAGTTTAGGGATTAGGTTTTATTTTTTATTTTTTAAAGTTTATTTTTTAGGTTAAGATTTTTATTTGATTTTTATTTTATTTTATTTTAGTTTTATTTTATTTTTAATTTACATTTAGTTTTTATTTTATTTAGGTTTTTTATTCTTAGTGTTATTTTATTTCATAGTTTAGTTTATTTTTATTTATTTTAGTTTAGTTTATTTATTTATTTTATTTATTTAAGTTATTTAGTTTAGTTTAATTTATTTATATTTAGGTTTTATTTATTTTATTTTAAGTTTTATTTAGTTTAGGTTTTGTGGTTTAGGGCTCAGAGTGTGGCCTAGTTTTTTAGGCTCAGTGGCTCAGTGGCCTATGGAGGATTTAGGGTTTAGGGCTAAGATCAGGATGTTTAGGGTTTAGGGTTGGCCTACCCGCTAACCCTGGGGTCTTGGGTTGTGGCTCAGCCTTTTCAGGTCTGTGGCCTAGGGCTCAGTGGTCCGTTTAGTTAAAGTTTTACCAGTGGCCTAGAGTTAGGGTCAGGTTAAGGTTTAGTTTGGGTTAGCTTAGGGTTTAGGATCAGGTTTAGGGCTCAGGGCTCAGTTTAGGCTAAAGCCTAGGGTTTAGGTTTTATCTAGGTTTATTTTAGGTTTTATTTTAGTTGCCTGGTTTATTTATAGTTTATTTTATTTTATTTAGTTATAATCAATTTAGTGTATTTTAGGTCATTGGTTTTATTTTTTTAAGTTTAGTTTGGGTTTATTTTATTTTGTTTATTTTAGGTTTATTTTTTTTCTAGTTTAAGGATTATATTTTATATATTTTTAGGTTTTATTATTAGGTTTATTTTTTAGGTTTAAGTTTTAATTTAGTTTTTATTTTATTTTATTTTATGTTTATTTAATTTTTATTTTATGTTTTGGTTATATTTTGTTTATGTATTTTATTTTTAGGTTTATTTTATTTTTTTTAGTTTAGTATAAGTTTTTATTAATTTTATTTTAGTTTAGTTTTTTATTTTTCAGTTTAGGTTTTTATTTTAATCTTTTAGGTTTAGCTTTAGGTTTTTTATTTTAGGTTTATTTTTTATGTTTTATATTTTTAGTTTAGGTTTAGGTTAATTTATAGTTTATTTTAATTTATTTAATTTAGAGTATATTATTAGTGTATTTTTGGTTTAGGTTTAGGTTTAATTTATTTTTATTTAGGTTTGGGTTTATTTTATTTTATTTATTTTAGGTTTAGGTTTATTTTCTTTTGGGTTTAAATTTTATTTTTTATTTATTTTTAGGTTTTAGTTTTAGGTTTATTTTTTAAGTTTAGGTTTTTATTTAGTTTTTATTTTACTTTATTTTAGGTTTATTTTATTTTTATTCTATTTTTGGGTATAATTTTATTTATGCATTTTATTTTTAGGTTTATTTTATTTTTTTAGTTTAGTTTAAGTTTTTATTAATTTTATTTTAATTTAGTTTCTATTTTGAGGTTTAGATTTTTGTTTAAGATTTTAATTTATTTTATTATTTTTAGATTTAGGTTTATATTTTTTATTTTTAGGTTTATGTTTAGGGATTTATTTTAATTTTTATTGTTTAGGTTTTTGATTTTGATTTTAGTTTTATTTTTAGGTTTTATTTTTAGTTTAGGTTTATGTTTATTTTTTGTTTATTTTATTTTATTTAGTTTAGTTTTAGTTTATTTTAGGTTTAGGTTCAAGTTTTATTTATTTTAGTCTAGTATATTTTCGTTTAGGTTAAAGTTTATTTTATTTTATTTATTTTTTTTATCTTAGGTTAAGGTTTTTTTTAGTTTAGGTATGATACATCCTCAGAAAATTAATCTGATCAAGCACGAATCTCAAGGCATTTTCAAAATGTTTCGATCTAATCACCGATTTCAAACTTACATAAACGCCTCGATGAGACTAACATAGCAACATCAAGCATAGTTGATCCGAGCTTGAATCGACTTATCGAGCATGAAAATAGATCGATCCACCAAATGGTCACCAAAACGACATATATATATCGAGGCCAAGACGTCCAACGAATCCAAGATCACCCAATTCGGCATCATTAAGGCACCCGATCATCAAAATACACCGGATGGGATGACCGGGCCGTCCGATGGGAGTGGTTGAGTTTTCCACGAATTTGCAAGGACTCCCAAAATCTATAAATAGAGCTTCATTCTCACCAGAGGGGCCAAATCGAAAGAAGAGCTCGAGAACCACCGACCTGACGCCGACATCTATCACCACCGCCACCACCAGTCAAGATCGAGTTCGCCTTAGAGATCAGGACTAGAAAGACTCGCCTTTCACCAAGATCAAGAGGTTGCTCTAAGATCGCCTCGCCGCTTTTGGGAAACTTCTCCTTGGTTGGAGTTGACCGATATTGTATTTTTCACACTAATATTGTTTCCGCTCAGAACACCTTCTTCTCAGAGAAGCAAGGACTGATCAACACATAGTGAAAGTTCTAGATCAAGGCTTTTTTTCCCTTAACGGTTTTCCATTATAACTGTTCATATCCTTGTGTGTTGAAAATTTTGAGTTAAGATCTCGATCACCTAATAAAATTCTAGCTAACAAGGTATTAGGTTTTATTTTTTATTTTTTAAAGTTTATTTTTTAGGTTAAGATTTTTATTTGACTTTTATTTTATTTTATTTTATTTTTATTTTATTTTTAATTTACATTTAGTTTTTATTTTATTTAGGTTTTTTATTCTTAGTGTTATTTTATTTCATAGTTTAGTTTATTTTTTATTTATTTTAGTTTAGTTTATTTTTATTTTTTTTATTTTTATTTATTTTTAAGTTTAAGTTTAGGTTTTAGTTTAGTTTTTTATTTTATTTTTTATTTTATTTCTGTTTAGGGGTTTTATTTATTTTATTTTTAAGTTTTATTTAGTTTAGGTTTAAGTTTTTAGGTTTTTAGGGTTTAGAGTTTAGGGTTTAGTTTTGGGGTTTAAGGTTTAGGGTTTAGGGTTTATGGTTTTAGGATTTAGGATTTTAGGGTTTAAGATTTAGTGACAAGGTCAGGGCCTAGGGCAAGGCCCACCCGCTTTAAACCCTGGGGTTTAGGTCTTGGGGTGTGGCTCAGCCTTGTGCCCAGGGTTGTGGCTCAGGCTCAGGTTAACCAGGGTAAAGTTATAGCCAGGGCCTAGAGTTTGTGGTTTGGGTCCAAGGCTCAGGGTTGTGGTCAGTGGCCTTAGCCTCAGGTTTGTGGGTCCAGGGTCAGGCTGTGGCTCAGTTGTCAAGGGCTCAGCTCAGTTTTAGGGCCTTAGGATTCCAGGATTAGTTAATGTCAGGGTTAGGGTTTTGGCCTGTGGCCTGTGGGCCTGTGGTTTTTTAGGTCATGGGTTTTAGATTAGGGTTTAGGTTTTCATAAAAAAAACCAAACCAAGAGGTTTAGTTTATTTAGTTTATTTAGTTGATTTTTTATTTTTATTTAAGTTTATTTTTTTAATTTTATTTAATTTGGTTTATTTCTTTTAGTTTAGGTTTTTTATTTTAGTTTATTTTTTAGGTTTAGGTTTATGTTTATTTTTAATTTTTAATTTAGTTTAATTTTATTTATTTTTAAGGTTTAGGTTTTATTTTTTATTTTAGGGTTTAAGTTTAGGTTTTTATTTTCTTCTTTTATGTTTAGGTTTTAAATTTTTATTTTTATGTTTACTTCTAGGTTTTATTTTTTAGTTTAGGTCTAGGTTTATTTTTAGTTTATTTTATTTTATTTATTTGTACTTAGTTTATTTTAATTTAAGTCTAGGTTTTTTATTTTATTTTAGCTTTAGTTTTTTTTTAGTTTAAGGTTTAGGTTTTATTTTTTATTTTTTAGGTTTTATTTATACGTTTATTATTTAGGTTTAGGTTTTATTTAGTTTTTATTTTATTTTATTTTAAGTTTATTTTATTTTTATTTTAGGTTTAGTTTTTATTTTATTTAGGTTCCAAATTTTAGTTTAGTTTAGATTTTTATTTATTTTATTTTAATTTAGTTTTTATTTTTATTTTATTTTCTTTTTTAGGGTTAGGTTTAGGTTTATGCTTTAGTATATGTTTTCCATGTTATTTTATTTTTTTATTTTATTTTTTTATTTTTAGGTTTATTTTAGTTTGGTCAGGCTTTAGCTTTTGTTAGGGTTTTAGGTTTGATGTCAGGGTTTAGGGTAGGTTTGTAAGTTAGGTCAGGGTTGGGCCAGGGTTTAGGGCAGGGTTTATGGTTTTAGTGTTTTAGGATTTAGGGCCTGGGGTAGGGCTCTGCCTAGAATTTAGGGTCTGTGGCCTGGGTTTAGGGTTTTAGGGTTTATGGTAACGTGGAGGGTTTAAGATTTAGGATTTAGGTAGGGTTTGGGCCTGGGGTGGCTCAGTGGCCTAGGTAGAGTTTTGGGTAGGGTTTAAAGTTTGGGGTTTGGGTTTTGTGGCCTGTGGCTCATGGTGGTTTGGGTTTATGTTTTAGGGTTTAGGGTTTAGATTTGGGTTTAGGCTAGGGTTTAGGTTTTATATAAAAAAAACCAAACCAGTAGTTTTAGTTTATTTAGTTGATTTAGTTTATTTTTTATCCACTATAGTTTACTTTATTTTATTTTAGGTTTATTTTTAATTTTATTTAGTATTTGGTTATTTTAGTTTATGTTTTTTATTTTAGTTTATTTTTAGGTTTAGGTTTATGTTTATTTTTATTTTTTAGTTTAGTTTAATTTTATTTATTTTTAAGGTCTAGGTTTTATTTTTTATTTTAGGTTTAGGTATGAGTTTTTATTTTCTTTTTTTAGGTTTAAGTTTTAGGTTTTTATTTTTGATTTATTTTTATGTTTTATTTTTTAGTTTAGGTTTAGGTTTATTTTTAATTTATTTTATTTTATTTATTTTTGCTTAGTTTATTTTAGTTTAGGTTTAGGTTTATTTTATTTTTATTTTAGGTTTAGTTTTTTTGTTTAGGGTTTAGGTTTTATTTTTTATTTAATTTTAGGTTTTACTTATACGTTTATATTTTAGGTTTAAATTTTTATTTAGTTTTTACTTTATTTTATTTTAGGTTTATTTTATTTTTATTTTAGGTTTAGTTTTTAATTTTATTTAGGTTTTTTATTATTTTAGTTTAGTTTTTTATTTTTCTTTAATTTTTTATGTTTAGGTTTAGTTTTATGTTTTAGTTCATATTTTTAATTTATTTTATTTTTTTATTTTATTTTGGTTTACATTTTTTATTTATTTTATTTTATTTTAATTTTTTAAGTTTAGGTTGGGTATCTTGTGGCTCAGGGCCTGTGGCTCAGGGTCCAGTGAGGTTATACATCTTGGGTGGGCTCAGGCCTAGGGTTTGTGGCCTAGGGCCTAGGTTTAGGGTTTAGGGCTCAGGGCCTGGCTGAGGGTCTTAGGTCAGGTCAGGGCCTTTGAGGCTTGGCGTTCTAGGGCTCAGGGCCTGGGCCTAAGTATTATCTAGGGTAAAGCTCAGGGTCAGGCTTAGGGTTTAGGGTTTATTGGTTTATGGTCAGTTTTAACCAAGCAAACCCAAGGTCCAAGTCTTTATCTTTAATTTATTAAGCAAACTGGCAGGGTAGGTCCTCAACCTTTATTTATTGGTCAGTACGCCAGGTCCCAAGGCTCAGCCTTTAGCCTGTGGCTAAGCTCAGGCCTAGGTTTATGATCTTGGGTAGGGTAGGGTTTAGGGCCTGGTGTCCAGCCATTTTTTTAGGCCATTTTATTTATTTATTTTATTTTATTTATTTTAGATTAATTTATCTTAGTATTTTTAGGTTTTGTTTAGGTTTAGGTTTATTTTAGGTCCAGGTTAGGTTAAGGTTTATTTTAGCTGAGTTTTATTTTAATTTTACTTTTAGGTTTAAGATCTTAGGCTTTAGTGTTTAGGTTTAGGATTTAGGGTAGGATTAGGGCCTAGGGTTTAGGGTCTTAGGGTCAGGGGTTAGGGCTCACTAGTATTTTATGGTTTAGTATGCTTAGTTTAGGATTTTGGTTTATGGGTTTGGCCTTGGTTTCAAGTTTTAGCCTGGGGTAGGGTTTAGGGTAGTATTTGGGTTTAAGATTTTAAAATTAAAAAAAAAACCAAGCAAACCAGAGGTTTATCTCACTTAGCTTTTAGTTTATTTTTCATTTATTTTAGTTTATCTCTTTTTTATTTTATTTAGTTTGTTTATTTACTTTAGTTTTGTTTTTTTTTTAGTTTATCTTTTAGGTTTAGGTTTGTTATTTTTTATGTTTTAATTTAGTTTTATTTTTAATTTATTTTTTAAGTTTAGGTTTTATTTTTTATTTTTAGGTTTAGGTTTAGTTTTTTAATTTCTTTTTTTAGGTTTAAGTTTTAGGTTTATTTTAGGTTTTATTTTTTAGTTTAGGCTAAGGTTTATTTTTAGTTTATTTTATTTTATTTAGTTTAGGTTTAGGTTTAGGTATAGTTTATTTTAGGTTTAGGTTTAGGTTATTTTATTTTAGCTTAGTTTATTTTAGTTTAGATCTAGATTTATTTTATTTTTATTTTAGGTTTAGGTTTTTTTTAGTTTAGGGTTTAGGTTTAATATTTTATTTATTTTTAAGTTTTATTTTTAGGTTTAGGTTTTTATTTAGTTTTTATTATATTTTATTTTAAGTTTATTTTATGTTTATTTTAGGTTTAGTTTTACTTTTATTTAGGTTTTTTATTTTTTAGTTTAGTGTAGATTTTAATTTATTTTATTTTAATTTACTTTTTTATTTTTTTTATTTTGGTTAAGGTTTTTTTTGGTTTAGTTTATGTTTTAGTTTATCTTTTATTTTATTTTTATTTTATTTTGATTTATTTTTATTTTTATTTTATTTTATTTAGGTCAATCAACTTTAGGCAAAGGTTTTGGAGGTTTAGGGTAGGGTAGGGTTTAAGGCCTGGGGTTTATGGTTTAGGGAGGGTTTAAGGTTTAGTTGGGGTTTTTATTTAGGGTAGGGTTTAGAGGTTAGGGTTTTGGGTTTAGGGTTTAATTTTTGGGGTTTAGGGTTTAGGCTTTAAGCTTTAGTGTTTAGAATTTTAGGCTTTAGAGTTATGGGTTTAGGGTTTAGGTTTTAGGGTTTAGGGTTTAGGGTTTAGGGTTAGCTTTAGGGTTTAGGGTCTAGGGTTTAGGATTTTGGGTTTAGGGCTTAGGGTTATAGAGTTTAGGGATTTTTTTTTAAAAAAAAAATTTAAGTAAACTAGTAGGTTTACGGTTTATGGTTTAAGGTTACTTTTTAATAGAGAATAAATTGAGATTCAACATTTCTTCTTTTTGAACTCATCAACCAAAGTAGCACCATAAGTTTTCTACGACACAAGCGACAATATTGATAAAAAATGAGCGCCCATAGAGAAAATAAAAACCCTAGATAAGTAGAACTGTCTCTATAATGACAGTTCATATGCGTAGATCGGATCTTTCCTCGCTTTCTCCAGCCCATCAACCACCTCGTGTAGATCCACTATCATATTCCCGATCTCTCCCTTCGCTACCACCATGATTGTAACTTTTGTTACTCCTCCCACCTCCATAACCACCATGGCTCCTACCACCACCTCCATATCCACGAGCACCCTAGATCCCCCACCACCACTACGATAATTGCCGCCTCCAACTTCGCCTCCATCACTAGATCTAGACTTAGCCTAGTTGATGGTGATATTCCTACCATCAAAGTTCTGCCCATTCTTAGGGTTTAGGTTTAGTTTTAGGTTTATCAAGTTTTAGAGTTTAGTTTATTACAACTTTAAGTTTAGGTTTTATTTATCTAAGTTTAGTTTATTTTATTTTAGTTTAAGTTTATTTTATTTTATTTATTTTATTTTTATGTTAGGTTTAGGACTTTTTTTTAGTTTAGGGTTTAGGCTTTAAGTTTTATTTATTTTTAGGTTTATTTTTTAGGTTTAGGTATTTATTTAGTGTTTATTTTGTTTTTGTTTAGGTTCATTTTAACTTTATTTTCTTTTTATTTTTTATTTTATTAAGATTTTTTATTCTTAGTTTTAATTTTTTAGTTTAGTTTAGTTTATGTTACTTTAGTTTATTTTTATTTTTTATTTTATTTTAGTTTAGGTTTTTATTTTATTTTATTTTATTATTTTATTTAAGTTTAGGTTTATTATTTTATTTTATTTTTAGGTTTTATTTAGTGTAGGTTTAGGTTTAGGTTTTTTGGGTAGGGTCAGGGTTTACCCACTCACGTTTAGACTTTTAGGGTTGGATTTAGTTTAGGTCAGGTCAGGTAGGGTAGGGAGGGTTTAGGTTTTAGTGTTTAGGTTTGAGTTAGGGCTTGGAGGGTTTGGGAGGGTTTAGGGCATTTAGGTAGTCTTAGGGTTTTAGTGTGGTTTAGTGGGTGGTTTTGGTATTAGTTTTAGTGTTTGTGGTTTGTGGTAGGGTTAGTCTGTGGGGTTTTATTGGGTTTGGTGGCTGTTGTGGTTGGTAGGGTTAGGTTTAGGGTTTTTAGGGTTGGGAGGTTAGGGTTTAGGGTTTTTTTTTTTTGGGGGTGGGGAACCCATGTAGGGGTATTTTATTGCCACAAAAAGAGGGATACAAGGTCCTTAAGGGGATAAACTAACTAATCGCTCAAAGAGCTACAATCACCTAAGGAGTAAATCCCCATCTAAGTACATCCAAAAGCAAAAGAAGACATTAAAGCAATCAAAAGATACAAGTTGATTAACATAATAAGCCAAAGGAAGATTAGGCCAATGCTCGAGGATGTGAGAATGCATGACAATATGGAGCAAACCTGCAAGAGGACAAGAGATAATCACCTGCAAAAATGTAATAAGAAAGAGATTAGAATAGTTAAGGTAATACAAACAAAAGAATAAATGAAAACAACATAAGCTTAGAATGATCATAAGGAATTGTGATAGAGAAGGCTCAGGCTCAGTCACACCAAGTTGGGGTAGATGCAAATATGAGCATCCAAACTTCAGCAGAAGGGTTACATCACAAGGCTACTACTACCAAACCAAAAGGGAGTGAGATCATCACAGCCATCATAACCAACAAAGCTGTGAGGAGATAACAGCCAATTGTTGAAAGTCTTGTGAGCTTTATTACCGCAAACCTAAACAAAACCATATCTAATATAGAGAGGAAATTGCAAAGAGCTGAAGGATAAGGTGTCCCATTCAAGAAAAGTATCATCAATATAGTCACTCATACATGAGAATACATAAACATATGAGAATGAAACATCTTTGCCAGAACCTCATGAAAAGTCATATCCAAGAAGAGAAAAAAGCTAGCATATAATCCCTCCACAAGAAAACAGCAGAGGAGGCAACTTGCTGAAATCCTACTAATCAAGTCAATAAGCCTATAATTAACACCATCCCAAACATATGATATATATATATGAATCTTTCAGGCCAGGAAACAACCCCCTTATTAATATCCATATCAGTAATTAGGAAAAAGCAATTGTAAAGGAAGGCAGGATAGCCCAACACAGAAAATAGACTGCAACCTACCAAAAATAGCACCAAGTAAAGACAATCGAAGCTACCAAAGAGATTCGTGACCAAAAAATTGGATAAGCTAGATCAACAAACAACTAAGAGAGCAAGATAGCAAAAGGCAGCAACATTCATAATAGACAGTGCATACGGCTGCACAAACCTAACCGAGCCAAGATGGGAGTAGAGACAACAGCAGATAATGTAGATCACAATAATCAAGAGATGAACAATAGCCTAGACATAAATAGCATGGGCATTCAGAAAGCCAACCCCAACAACAAAATAGTTAATGCAACATTTGAACCAACCAGAAGAAAAATCAAAAAGTGGATTCAAATGAGTATCAACATTATAATCTAGAAAAAGCAAGACATCAGATAACCAAGGCCAAAACTAGCCAAGACAGCAACAGTTAAGACAACAACATCCAAGATAGGAAGGGACAGCAAGTTGGCCATAAAACCTCTCAATCAGAGTAGACATTGCAATAGTTAATAACCAAATAGATAGAGCATAAAAATAGGTATCTAGAAGGCAACAACCCAGACAACAATCACCAAAAACCATCAGAATAGTAATGTCAGAAACAACATGCTAAACATAGGACCCTGAAGTCCTACAGCCAACAAAGATGGAGCCAACATAGGAGTCGTGAAAAACCAAGACAACAAATATCCAAGATAAGAAACAACCAAGACAACAAAAACCAGCTAGCTTGCCATAAAGCCACCCATGTAGGATAAACAGAGCAAGAGATACAAGTTTAGCTGAAAGAAGATGGAGAAAATAGCAGCAGATAAAGTAGACCAATGAATTCAGATGATATGCATATAATAAACCAATAAGGGGGTTCGAAGCAAATTCCACCAAGCAATCAAAAACTTCAATAGAGACTTGCTGAAGAAAACAAACCAAAACCCCAGAGACAACATGTAGAGTATTAATCCAGTTCAGCCAACAACCAAGGCAGTTAAGAACAATAAGCTAGCCAAGAGTCCACCCAAGCATATGTAAAGATCCAAATAATCAGATGGAAAATCACAGGGATCTGGACAATGTTAATAGAACCAAGTGGGATAAAATAAAAGTAGGAGAAGACAGCAGTAGCCCAATTGTTAATAGTAAAAATAGTCAAAAAAGCAAAAAATAGGGAACAAATAATAAACACAAAGACCACTAGCTGGACAAAGGACCCTAAAATCCAAAAGCCAACAATGGTATCAAAAGGGTTCAAAGGATAATAAACAGAAAAAACCTTCCAAATAAAGCTGATCAGGCTAGCAGTTAAACCCACAACCATAGTAAAGGCTAGCAGAGAAGCCATTAAGGAAATCCAAACCGACAAGGAAAATCGATCCCATAATAAAAGAGAAGAATTTTGACTATGGCAAACAAAACCAGGATGAAAAGAGCAACAACAAGTGTGATAAAAAATAGTCCAGCTGATAATAACACAAATAGTTGGAAAATCGACAATAAAAAACATCCATAAGTCACAAAGACAACAATTTGAAAATAGGTCCCAAAAAACCAATGACTAGCATTGAAAGGAATAACAAGACCTTTCCAGATCAGAAAATATAATCTAGTAGCAAGACCCAGAATGAGATGGAAAATAAAGTAAAAACCAAAAAGAGAGGCAAACATGAAAATCCATTCCTGCAGGGAGCAAGAGAAAATAGCTAGCAAAAAACAAATTCTCTCCAAACAAGAGCAGTAAAAGAGATTGACCAAAGCCCCAATCTTAAACATCCTGCACAAAAAGGATCTACTGAATAAAATAGCCAGAATCAATCTGAAGAAATTCCATCTAGTTAAAAAAATAAACAGTGCAGAAAGAAACAACAGAATGCTAGAGATTCCACCCAGGCAAAGTAAAAGAGGCATAAAAAGATAACCAAGAAGTAATATCAAAGTTCTGCACAATAATAAGTCTGCTAGAAGGGGTAAGGAGGTCAGCAGTAGCTTGTAAGAAAGCCTGCAAAAAACAACCTTGGCAAGTGGAAGAAAAGAAGAAAGCCTCCCACAACAAGATCCCACCAAAGGGACCCTGTTGAATCAGAAAATGGTTTCCAAAGAGAGCAATGGGGTCCAGATTCTAGATATACACCAAGAAGATAAATATAGCAAAAAGGCCAAAAGCCTCTTCATGCAAAAAATAAAATAAAAGATAACTCCAAATAAAAGGAAAATGTCACCAAAGCTAGAGTTAGAGTGAATATCGAAGAACCCAAGATCTAATAGGAGACAAGCAAAGCATGTCAAAAGCCAGCCACCAGTCATTATCAGCTAAAATCCAACAACTTAATAGTAAATCATCAAAATAAATATTGCAACCAGCATAATGAACACTAATACAATGCATAGAAATAGCATTGGTAACTAAGATGCTCCAAGCAGTAATATCTTTGAGAAACAACAGGTTGTAGAAATTAATGGCAGTAGCTAAACCCATCAAAATAAATATGTCTATCCAGCACTGATTAAGCCCCCTAGGATTACCAATGAAGACAACATTGATATTAATATCCCAAATAGGAGTGGTGTTATAAAACCAATAGCAACTAACACATAGCTCAACAAAATTCCAATGCAGGGTATTAGTATGCACATAGCTCAACAGCAGCCCTTTATCAGTGTAAATGCCAAAAGCAGAGAGCCATCAAATAAAGGATAAGCTATTAAAACACCAAATCATGGCGTGGAGATCAAGACAACAAGTAATATATGTGTGAAGCATCCATAAAAAACACAAAAAGGTACAAAGCCATAAGATAAAGAGGCATACAGTTAAAAGACAAATGGACAGTATACATCAAAAGGTTAGATTAAGTTCTGAGATAAGGAAACCCAGAATTGTCCAAGTTAACCAGCCCATGCAAGTGTTTGGGTAAGGTGAGTTGATCAAAGAAGATGATACCATCTGATCTAGCACCCAGATTGGCAAGGTAGTCAGCACAAGCATTTCCTTCACGCCAAACATGAGTGATGTTAAAATTCAGTTGAGAAAGAAGAGCTCTAGTTTTCTTGTGGAGGTAGTACAATTCAGTGCTGCTCATTTTGGTGGAAGTCAAAAGATCAATCAACAGAAGAGCATCCACCTCAATCCAAATATTGAGCCAGACATTTTGAAGGCAAATCTCAAGAGCTTTGTAGACTGCCATAAGCTCAAGAAATGGGACAAGGTGAAAATAAGGGGATAAGCAAAAGCACATAGTACTATACCCTTAGAGTTCATGAAAATGCCACCACAACCAGAGCCATTATGAGAGACAGAGCCATAAGTATTAATTTTAATAATATGGTCAAGAGGTTTTTCCAATAAACAATCTTGTCATGACAAGAAGGTTGATCCCAAGTTAAAGCCCTTATTACATATAGCCTTTGAATTGTCTGTAATGAATGAGATCGGCTTTAAACAAGTCACAAATTTTGTTTTTAGTTCTAGTAATAATCATCATGTGGTTCATAGGGATCCCACCATGTTTTGCATCATTTCAGTCCATCCATATGAACCAGATAAGAGTGATAGCAGTGATGACTTTAATGTGACCTTTAATAGTATTATCAAAATAGACTTAAAGAAGTTGATATAAAGTAGGAGAGCCATTGAAATTGATAGTGTTATAAAGATCATCATACCAAATCCAAAGTTTAGAAGCAATGGCCCCATTAACAAAAACATGATTAACATTCTCAATATGGAAACAACATTGACATTTAGAGGGTAAATGAAACCCTTTACCCCACAACAAGGAATCAGGATAAAATTTTTAGAATATTCTAAGTAAAGAATAAGAAGTAGGGATATTGTTATTCCAAAGTTTGGAGAACACATAGGAGGAATCATGAGTATCTTTAATGTGAAGCCACACATTTTGAGGTTGAAATCACCATTATGTGAGAGCTTAAAGAGAATCATTGATTGTTTGGAGTGATAGGAATAGTAAAACCATATTCAAGAAAGTAAAAGGGATAAAATCGCAAGCTTACTATTCCACTTATTTGTTATGCCGAAAGAGTTTACTCTAATAGCAGCAGTGGAATGGGTGGAGAGTAAGTCATCAATGGATCCACATCCACTCCAATTATCTTGCCAAAAGAAAGAAGTGCCAGAGTTAATGCCCCAAAAAATTAAGGATTTTGCATCCCATTTGACAGAACAAAGTCTTTTCCACATAGGAGAATCACCCGATTTAAAGGGACAAATGAGGGGGTGCTTACCCTGGCAATATTTAGTAGTCATGAAATTAGCCCAAAGACTATGATTACTCCTAAAATTCCACCAGAGTTTATAGGAAAAGGCATTGATAGCTTCTTTTATGGATTTACAACCAAGACCACCTTCAAAAAGTGCCACAACTTTTAAACCAAGAGGTCCAAAGGCATTTTTAGAGGAGGTATTGGAGCCCGTAAAAATTTGTTTAGAGACGCTCAATTCTATTGATGATAGAAATGGTCGACAATGGTTTGGATGAGATATAAAGGCATGGAATTAAGAGTGCTCTTAATCAAGGTTAGCCTACCACCAAAGAGAGTAAATGAAATTCCAAAATCAAAATTTTATTAGATATTTTCTGAATAAGGTCATCAAAAAGATGAGATCTTTTCTGGCCTTTAAAAAGAGGAGCCCCGAGATAATTAATGGGAAGTTGATTTTGCTTAAAATTAGTAATTTTGGAGATTTGATTTAGTCTATTGGTAGGAATCTTAGCTGAGGGGATAAAACAACATTTTCTTTCATTGAGAAAGAGACCACTAACTTTGCCAAAATCATTTAAGAGATTCTTAATAGTTTTAACATGTTGAAGAGAGGCATTGCAGAAGATTATAAAATCATCAGCAAAGCTAAGATGAGGAAACCACCATGAGTTTTAAAAAAACATGTTAGATTTTAATGAAAGATCATTGAGGCTCCTTGAATACAACAATGATAAAAAAAGAGAAGGAGAAAGTGGGTCACCTTGTCGCAAACCATGACTCAAGTAAAGAAACCAAGGGACTCACCATTCATGATAGCGAAAACCGACATTAGTGATACAACTTTTATAAGTAAAATTATCGAGAAACCAAAGAAATGTAAGATTTGAAAGAGGAAATCCCATGAGAGGTTGTCAAAGGCTTTAGAGATGTCTAGTTTGAAGAGGATATTACCTCCTCTAGAAGGAACATCAATGTCATGAACCAGCTCTTGAGTGAGGAGAATATTATCCGATATGGCTCTATTTTTAACAAAGCTAGTTTGGTTAGGGGAGATGATTTTAGGGAGCAAAGGGCTAATCCTATTATTAATTAATTTAGCAATTAGTTTTTGGAAAAAGGTGCAAAGACTAATAGGTCTAAAATCACCCCAAGATTCAGGATTGTTGGTTTTGGGAATAAGGATAATAGAAGTACATGAAAAATATCTGGGAATAGAGCTGCCATCAAAAAAATCAATAACAACATCAACAAGATTAGATTTAATCAAAGGCCAACAATGCTGAAAGAAATGAGTCATACCATCGTAAATGTAATCGTTCATGCTATTGAGAGTACTAATCTCCATTTCGAGGGATGCATAGTGAGCACATGGTTATCCTCATTGTTAATCATAGAAGGGATTAGATGTGTTGATGGGGTTTCTAACAAAGGATTAGAATTTAATAAATTTTGAAAGTGATGTATGATTCCTTAATTGTTATTATCGCTTATCCACCACCATTAGAGTTCTTAATTTTCTTAATTGAGTTTAATGCTTTCTGTTTATTACAAATAGCATGGAAATACCTTGTGTTTCTGTCGCCATTAGCATTATGTTTGCTAGTGGCTTTTTGACACCAATAGGTTTCCTCCATATTTTGGTAATTAATCAAGTTATCTTCGGCAATGCTCAGCTCATCTAGCTTACTGGGATCAGTTAAGATAGCCTCTTCAAGAGAGCAAACAACTTGTTCCATAGCTTTAAGATTGGTAAAAAGATTTTTAAATATATGCTTATTCCACCAATTAAGGTTTTGTTTAAGTCTTTTGAGCTTAAGCCAAAGCAGAATCATGCCTTTAACAAAATTATTCGGGTGAACAGGAGCCATCCAATTAGTGAAAATAACATTTGTGAAATCGCCATGTTGGGTCCACATATTTTGGAATCTAAAAGGTGAGGGAGTAGAAGGGTTAAAGGGGGGAGTTTTGATAGATATCAAAAGAGGAGCATGATCAGACAAAGTTCTGCTCAAATGCTCAATAGAGGAAAGAGGCCATTGATTGATCCAAAGAGAATTAAAGAGGGTCCTATCAAGACGCTGCCAAAGTCTAGAGTTATGCCACGTGTAATCAGACCCAAAAAAACCAATGTCAATCAGATTTCAATCTAGGATCATATTAGAGAAGTCTTCCCTGGAATGGAGGTTAGGGGAACATCCTCCCCTCCTTTTTGAAGAAGCAATGATAGTGTTGAAATCACCCCCAACCAACCAAGGAAGGTTAACCGAGGAGGCGAAGGTTCTTAAGTGATTCCAAAGGATGTTCCTACCGGCTCTATTACAAGAAGCATAGATAAAGGAACCAAAAGTCAAAACTCACCTAATGAGATTTTGACATTAACCAATTGATCAAGATCATCAATGATGGAAATGGTGATGGAATTATTCCAAAAACACCATATTTTATTATTAAGATTGAAAATTTTGAAATCCAGCATCTAGCAACATGGGCAAATCTTGGAGAGTTAATAAAAAGGCTCAATAATAACAAGTAATTTGATGTTATGAGCACGAGGCTCTAACACGGCAGAGTGAGAGTCCCACAACCTCGGATATTCCAAATAATAAAATTAATCATAAGAAATCCAAAAAGGGAAAGTTGAAAAAAGAAATGGAAAAAGAAAGAGAGGACATAATTATTTGTGAGGTGTTAGAGAAGAACATGTGGTTCTAGTGAAGTTATTATTAGTCATTTTGGCTTTATAAGATTTTTTTTTAATAACAATTTGGAAGGGTCTATCAGTATCCAAAGTATCTCCATCAAAAAGGGATTGGTTTTTGGTATCCAGAATAGGAGCAGTATCAGTCAATATTTTAGTAATGGTGATTTCTCCTTCTTCAGTATCAGAGTAAGAATGAGAAATGGGGATTGCGTGAGTATCACTCTATAGAGAAATAGAAGGGGAGGTTCTTGCACCATTAATAGTAAAAATATCATTCTCATTTCCATGATGCATAATCAAATTTTGGTCTGACACCAAAGGATTAACATTATTTTGATCCAATATAATATTCCCATTCAAATTGTCATTAAGATTCAAATGGAGCAAAGGATTGTCATGAGAAACCAAATTATTACAAGTGGGAGTAGTGCTAGGTAAGTAATCATTAGTTTCTTCACACACCTCAATAGTAGTATTTTTACCAAGCTCATAATGTTTTTCATTAGAAAAATCAGTAGGTAATAAAGGGGTAGGTGTAGGAGGATGAGTTCCATTATGAGTAGCTTTAGGCACATAAATTAACTTATTGGTTTTCCCAGATTCAAGAGAGATATTAGTATCCTGTGATATATTCTTTTTGAGATTAGGGTGTCCAAACACAAGGAGGATTGACAAAATATTTTTCCATTTCAATTGGATTACATCAAGGATCAGCTTTAAGCCCTTACATTTTTACTTTAGTTATGGATGTTCTTACTAGGCATTTACAGGAAGATGTACCTTGGTGTATGCTTTTCGCTGATGACATTCTTCTTGTTGATAAGACTAGAGAGGGAGTCCAAGAGAAACTTGAATTATGGAGGTCAACATTAGAGTCTAAAGGTTTTCATTTAAGTAGATCTAAAACTGAATATATGGAATATAATTTTAGTTGTACAAGTTCTAGTGGTAGTGTTATGACATTAGGTGAACAAGTCATTAATAAGAGTGAGCGATTCAGATATTTATGCTCTATTAGATGGAGATGTTATTAGTAGAATTCAATTTGGATGGTTGAAGTGGAGGAATGCATCGGGCCTATTGTGTGATAGAAAAGTTCCACTTAAACTTAAGAAAAAAAATTTATAAGATGGTGATAAGACCTGCAATTACTTATGGTGCAAAATATTGGCCAATAAAAGAGAAGCATAAGACTAAGTTAAGTGTTACAGAGATGACGATGAGTGGCTTTACTCTTAGAGATAAAATGCGAAATGAGTATGTTCGGGAAAAAGTTGGAGTAGCTCCGGTGGCAGATAAGATTAGAGAGAGTCGCCTTAGATGGTTTGACCACATAAAGCGTTGGCCGTCCGATGACCCGGTTAGGAGAGTAGATGCATTATATTTGCCTTATGTTAAGAAAGGTAGAGGTAGACTTATAAAGACTTGGTTAAGATGTATAAAAAATGACCTTAGTATACTTGAATTAAATGAAAATTTGACACATAATAGGACACAATGGAGACGAAGGATTAATATAGCCGACCCCACATAGTGGGATAAAGGCTTGTTGTTGTTGAGGTTAGGGTGTAACACAAAGCATTCAAAGGGATCATGACCATGGATCTTACATTGAGTGCAAAAGATGGGGAAATTTTCAAATTCTACTTTCTGGTTATATCCAAATTTTTTCAAACCGATCCAAACTTCTTTGGGGTATTTTTTGGTAATGTCAATCTCAACCAAGATACGTGCAATAGATGATTGAGATCTAGCGGCAGTGGCTTGATCAATTTGAAGGGGTCTACCAAATAGAGCCCCAATCGTAAATAGAACTTAGTGAGTAACATAGTGAATTCTCATGTTGGGAAAAGCAAGCCATAAAGGAACAATAGGGGATTCCTCTTTGACATCAAAAAGGGGTGACCATTTCAAGAGCCACATTTGACAATTATACACAAAATAGAAGCAATGAGCAAAGACTCAAGAATAATCTAAATCATTTGATAACTGAATAAGGATATGTCGAGGATCAATCAGCCCAATAGTGAAGACTCCCGAAAGCTTTAAGCTATGGAAGAAAGATCGGATATTATCTAGAGTAGGGCACCATAGAGAGAATTTACCAACCAAAGAAAACTCAAAAGGATTAGTTGATTTCTCCACATCCTGGTTAGAACACATGATAGCCTGCAATCCATAGAATGAGGTTGAAATTAAGTTAACCAAGGCATTAGAGGAAGGATTCTTACCAGAAAGAGCGTCCTTAAAGGACTTGATAGCAGGTGCATTAACGGATGAAATCAGATCCAAAGTACCTTTAGGATCCGAGGGCAAAGCCTGTGCATCCAGGAGCAATGAGCTCGGTTGTGTGGAGAGCAATGCCTCCGCCATTGATCGATCCAGTGAGAGTCACATAAGCAACCAAGCTGAGAGAGGAAGCGCAACCAAGCAATAAAATAGCGATCATGACCGGAGGAGCCCGAAATGCGCCAAATCACAAAAAATTGCACAGGAACATAAAATTACTAGAGAGGGAGCACAGCCGAGAGGAAGGAGTGGAGGGTTTCGGGTTTTTGAGTTTAGTGTTTAGAGTTTAGGGTTTTGGGTTAGTTTAGGGTTTAGGTTTTAGGGTTTTTTAGGGTTTATTATTTAGGGTTTAGTGTTGTAGGTTAAAAGTTGAGCAGGTTATGAGGCTTAGTAGGGTTTAGGTTTAGGGTTTAAGGTTAGTTGGGTGTTAGGGTTGGGGTGGTTAGGTTTAGATTTTAGGGTTTAGTGGAGGATTTAGGGTTTAGGTTTAGTTTAGGGTTTAGGGTGGGCAAGGTTTAGGGTTAGCTTAGGGTTTAGGGTTTATGGTTTAGGGTTAGTTTTTGGGTTTAGGGTTTATGGTTTTGGGTTTAAGTTTTTTTTTTAATTATGTAAACTGGTACATTTAGATTTTTATTTAGTTATTACTTTTTTATTTTAGGTTTATTTTATTTTTATTTTACAGGTTTTAATTTATTTAAATTATTTACTCTTAGGTTTATTTTATTTTATTTAGGTTTAATTTTTTTATTTATTTTAATTTTAGGTTTTATTTTATTTAGGTTTAGCTTTTTAGGTTTTTAAGGATTAGGGTTTAGGGTTTTAGGGTTTACGGTTTTATGATTTAGGGTTTAAGGTTATGGTTTAGGGTTTACGATTTAGGGTGTAGAGTTTAGTATTTAGGCTTTAGGGTTTAGGATTTAAGGTTCAGGATTTTTTTAGGATTTAGTTTTTAGACTTGGTTAAGATGTATAAAAAATGATCTTAGTATACTTGAATTACATGAGAATTTGACACATAATAGGACACAATGGAGATGAAGGATTCATGTAGCCGACCCCACCTAGTGGGATTAAGGCTTATTGTTGTTGTTGTTGTAGTGTTTAGGGCTTAGGGTTTTTGGTTTATGGTTTAGGGCATGCGGTTTAGGGGTTAAGGTTGAGGGTTTTATAGGGTTTAAGGTTTAGGGTATAGGGTTTAGGGTTTAATGTTAGTTTTGGGGTTAAAGGTTTTTGGTTTAGGATTTAGGGTTTTTTAATTTTAAATTAAGTAAACCAGTAGGTTTTGGTTTATTTAGTTTATTTAGTTTATTTTTTTATTTATTTTAGTTTATTTTTTTTATTTTTATTTAGGTTTATTTTTATTTTTATTTAAGTTAGTTTATTTATTTTAGGTTTATTTATTTTAGTTTAGGTTTTTAATTTTAGTTTATTTTTTAGGTTTAGGTTTTTTTAGTTGAGTTTTATCTTTATTTTATTTTCTAAGTTTAGGTTTTATTTTTTGTTTTTACAATTAGGTTTAGGTTTTTATTTTAATTTTGTAGGTTTAAGTTTAAGTTTTTATTTTAGGTTTATTTTTAGGTTTTATTTTTTAGTTTAGGTTTAGGTTTATTTTATTTTATTCAGGGTTTAGGTTTAGGTTTAGGTTTAGTTTTAGTTTATTTTATGTTTAGGTTTAAGTTTCATTTATTTTAATTTAGTTTATTTTTAGGTTTATTTATTTTAGTTTACTTTATTTTATTTAGTTTAGGTTTAATTTTTCTTAGTTTAGGGTTTAGGATTTATTTTTATTTTTTTTTTATTTTTTTTTACGTTTATATTTTAGGTTTAGATTTTTATTTAGTTATTTTATTATATTTTAGGTTTATTTTAGTTTTATTTTATGTTTAATTTTTATTTTATTAAGGTTCTTTATTGTTAGGTTTATTTTTTTTCATTTAGTTTAGGTTTATCTTTATTTTATTTTAGTTTATTTTTATTTTTATATTATTTTATTTTTTAGGTTTGGGTTTTTATTTTATTTAGGTTTAGGCTTTTTTATTTATTTTACTTTTAGGTTTTATTTAGATTAAGTTTAGGTTTTTAGGATTTTAAGGTTTAGGGCTTAGGGTTTAGGGTTTACGATTTAGGGTTTTAAGGTTTATGATTTTAGGATT
Organism: Cymbidium sinense; assembly: GCA_021442155.1. Taxonomy (NCBI): domain Eukaryota; kingdom Viridiplantae; phylum Streptophyta; class Magnoliopsida; order Asparagales; family Orchidaceae; genus Cymbidium; species Cymbidium sinense. The sequence goes on along the minus strand of JAKCPB010001408.1, from coordinate 105,580 downwards.
TAAGGTTTAGGGTTAGGGTTCACGGATTAGGGTTTGTGGTTTAGTGTTTAAGCTTTAGAGTTTAGAGTTATAGGGTTTAGGTTTTAGGGTTAGAGGGTTAGTTGGTTTTAAGGTTTAGGGTTTAAGGTTTAGACTTTAGGGTTTAAGATTTTTTGGGTGTAAGGTGAAGGGTTTAAATTTATAGGGTTTAGAGTTAGTTTAGGGTTTATGGTTTAGGGTTTTAGGGTTTAGGGTTAGTGTTTAGGGTTTAGGATTTTTGGATTAGTGTTTAGGTTTTAGGGTTAATTTAGGGTTTAGGGTTTAGGGTTTAGGTTTTTTTAGGGTTTAAGGTTTAGGGTTTACCTAAACCCTAATCCCTAAAACTAACCCTAAACCCTAAACCTACAACACTAATCCTACAACCCTAAACCCTAAACCCTAAACCCTAAAAAATCCTAAACCCTGAAAAACACTAAACCCTAAACCCCAAAATGAAAACCATAAACCCAAAACACTAAACACTAATCTACCTAAACTCTAATCTAACCTTAAACCCCAAACCTAAAATAACTAAAATAATAACCTAAACTTACCGATTTACTTAATTTAAAAATAAACCTAAACTAAAACTTGAACCGTAAACCTAAAACTTAAACCCTAAACCCATAACCCTAAACCCTAAACCATAAATCATAAACCCTAAAAATAAAAAATAAAATTTTTTTAAAAGAATTAAAAAATCCCTAACCCTAAACCATAAACCCTAAAACTAACCCTAAACCATAAACCCTAAGCTTTAAATCCTAAAACCCTAAAACCCTAAAGCCAAACCCAAAACCCATAATCCTAAACCCTAAAAAACTAAACCTAAAGCTATAATACTAAACTAAACTAAATGAATCCTAAAACCTAAACCTAAAACTCTAAATCAAACCCTAAATTCTAAACCTAAACTAAAATAAATAATAAATATAGGTAAACTAAATAAACTAAATCTTGCTTTAATTTTAAAAAAATTAAACCGTAAATCTTAAACCTTAAACCCTAAACCTAAACTCTAAATCGTAAAACAAATCCTAAACCCTAAACACTAAACCTACAACACTAAACCCTAAACCCTAAACTCTAAACCCTAAATTAAAACTTGAACTCTAAACCTAAAATGTATACCCAAAATCCAAAACCCTAAACCTACAACCTTAAACCCTAAACCCTAAAATACTAAACCCCTAACCCAAAACCCAAAACTCAAAACCCTAAACCCTAAAGCCTAAACACTAAACCCTAACCTAAAACCTAAAACCTAAAACCAAAAACCCTAAACCCTAAATCCTAAACCCTAAGCCCTAAACCCCAAACCCTAAACTCTAATTACTAAAAACCTAAAAATAAAATAAAAATAAAACTAAACTAAATTAAAATAAACTTAAACCTAAACCTAAACCTAAAAAATAAACTAAACTAAATAATAAAATAAATAAACTAAATAAATATAAAAAATAAACCTAAATAAAAAATAATAAAACAAACTAAAATAAATAAATAATAAATTAAGTAAACTAAATAAATGTAAACCTATTGATTTACTTTAATTTAAAAAAAAACCCTAAGCCCTTAATCCTAAACCCAAAACCCTAAACCCTATACTCTGAACCTACAAGACTAAACCTACAACAATAAAACTTAAGCCCTAAACCCTAAACCCTAAACCCTAAATGCTAAAAAACCCTAAACCCTAAACCCTAAACCCTAAACCCCAAACCCTAAACTTAAACCCTAATCCCTAAACCCTAAATACCTAAAAACCTAAACCTAAACTAAATAAAACCTAAAAATAAAATAAATAAAAAACCTAAACCTAAATAAAATAAAATAAAATAAAATAAAATAAAAACTTAAACTAAAACCTAAACCTAAACCTAAAAATAAAATAAGATAGGAAATAAAAAATAAAATAAAATAAAATAAATAAAAACCTAAACTAAACTAAATAAATAAAATAAACCTCAAAATAAAAAGCCTAAATAAAATAAAAACTAAACAAAAAAAAATTAAAATTAAAAAAATCTAAATTAAAATAAAATAAAAACTTAATAAAAACCTAAACCTAAAATATAAACATTAAAATAAAACCTAAGAATAAATAAAAAATAAAACCTATACCTTAAACTAAAAAAAACTAAAACCTAAAATAAAAAAAATAAAATTAACCTAAACTTAAACTAAAATAAACTAAACTAAAATAAATAAAACCTAAACCTAAAATAAATTAAACCTAAACCCGAAATTGAATAAAATAAAATAAACTGAAAATAAACTTAAACATAAAGTAAAAAATAAACCATAAAAATAAACTTAGAATAAAAACCTTAAACCTGAACTTAAAAAAATAAAATAAAAATCTAAACCTAAACCTAAAAATAAATAATAAAACCTAAACCACAAAAATAAAAAAAATAAAACTAAATTAAAAAAGAAACAAAAACCTAATCCTAAACCTAAAAAATAAACTAAAATAAAACCTAAAAATAAATAAAAATCCCTCAACCCTAAACCAAAAACTCTAAAACCAAAAATGCTGAACGATAAACCTAAACCCTAAAACCTAAGCCCTAAACCCTAAACCATAAACCCTAAAATTAACCCTAAACTTACAACCTTAAACCCTAAAACCCTAAACCCCAAACCCAAAACCCAAAACCAAAAACCCAAAACCCAAAACCCTAAACCCTAAACCCCGAAACCTTAAAAACCCTAAACTAAATCCTAAACACTAAACCCTAAACCCTAAGCCCTAACCCTAAACCGTAAACCCTAAAACCCTAAACCCTAAATCCTAAACCTTAAACTCTAAATGCTAAACCCTAAAATTCTAAAAACTTAAACCTAAAAATTAAAATAAAATTAAAACTCAACTAAAAGAAAACCTAAACATAAACTTAAACCTAGAAAAATAAATTAAAGTAAAAAACCTAAAAATAAATAAATAAAAATAAAAATAAACCTAAATAAAAAATAAAAAAATAAAAAAAATTAAAAATAAACTAAGTAAACTAAATAAACCTACACATACTAATTTACTTAATTTTTTTAAAAAAAACCCTATACCCTAAATCCTAAACCCTAAATCCTAAACCCTAAACCTAAACCCTAAACCCTAAAACTAACTCTATACTTTAAACCCTAAACCCTAAACCCTAAACCCTAAACCTTAAAAAACCATAAAACCTAAACCATAAATTAAACCAACTTAAACTAAACCTAAATTTAAACCTAAACTAAACCTTAAACTCTAACCTTAAACCTAAACCTAAAGAAACTTAAATTCAAATCTAAACTAAACTTAAACCTTAAACCCTAAACTAAAACCTAAACATAAAACCTAAAACCCCACCTAAACCCTAAAGCCCACTAAACTAAACTAAACTCTAAACCTAAAACTAAACTATAAAACCCTAAACCTAAAACTAAAACTACAACTAAACCTAAACCTAAACTAAAACCTAAACCTAAAACTCAAACCCAAAACACAAAATCCTAAACCCTAAACCCTAAACCCTAAACCCTAAACCCTAAAATTAAACCCTAGACCCTAGACCCTAACACTAAACCCTAACCCTAAAACCATAAACCCTAAACCCTAAACCCTAAAAACCTAAAATCCTAAACCTAAATATTAAATAAAAATAAAACTCAACTAAATAATAAACCTTAACCTGAACCTAAAAAAAAAAATAAACTAAAGTAAAATACCTAAACTAAAATAAATACACCTTAAATAAATAAACTAAACTAAATAAAAATAAAAAATTAACCTAAACAAAAATAAAAAATAAAATAAACTATGCAAACTAAATAAACCTAAACCTACTCGTTGACTTAATTTTAAAAAAAAATCATAAACTCTAAATCATAAACCCTAAACAATGAACCCTAAACCCTAAAACCTAAACCCTAAAGCTAATCCTAAACCCTAAACCCACAACACTAAACCTACAACCCTAAACTTACAACCCTAAACCTTAAACCCTAAACCCTAAACCTTAAACCGTAAACCCTAAACCCTAAAAAACCTTAAACCCTAAAAAAACCCTAAACCCTAAATGAAAACCTGAACCCTAAACCTAAAACCTAAAATTTAAATGCTAAACCCTAAACCCTAAACCCTAACCCTAAACCTAAAGACCTAAACTTACAACCCTAAACCATAAACCCTGAACTCTAAACCCTAAATCTCAAACCCAAAATACAAAACCCTAAACCCTAAACACAAAACCCTAAACCCTAATTAACTTAAACCCTAATCGACCCTAAACCCCAAACCCTAAAAATAAACTAAAAGAGCCTTAAACTTATTGATTTACTTAATTTTAAAATAAACCTAAATTAAAACCTGAACCCTAAAACTAAAACTTGAACCTTAAACCATATACCCTAAACCCTACACCTTAAACCTTAAAAATAAAAAAATATAAAAAATTAAAATAAATAAAAAAACCATACCCCTAAATGATAAACGCTGAAACTAACCCTAAACTTATAACCCTAAATCCTAAACCCTAAATTGTAAACCCTAAAACCCTAAATCCCAAACCTAAAACCAAAAATCCAAAACCCAAAACCCTAAACCCTATACCCTAAACACTAAACCATAAAAACACTAAACCCTAAACTCTAACACCAAACACTAAACTTTAAACCCTAAAACTCTAAACCCTAGAACCTAAAACCCTAAATCCAAAACCCTAAACTCTAAACCCTTAACCCTAAAAACCAAAAATTCCTTAACCTAAAAAATAAAATTAAATTAAAATGCAACTAAAAAATATACCTAAACATAAACCTAAACCTAAACATAAATCTAAAAAATAAAATAAAATAAAAAACCTAAACTAAAATAAATAAACCTTAAATAAATAAACTAAAAAAAAATAAAAATAAATAAACCTAAATAAAAAAAAAAAAACTAAACTAAAATAAATAAAACCCTAAATCCTAAATCCCTAAACCCCTAACCTATACAAATTGGTCTACCTAATTTTTTTTAAAAATCCTAAACCCTAAAATCAAAACCATAAACCCTAATTCCTAAGCATACAACCCTAAACCCTAAACCCTAAACCCTAAGAAACCATTAACCCTAAACCCTAAACCCAAAACCAAAAACCCAAAACCCAAAACCCTAAACCCCTAACCCAAAACCCAAAACCATAAACCCTAAACATAAAATCTTAAACCCTAAACCCTAAACCCTAAACCCTAAAAACTCTAAACCCTAAAGCCTAAACTCTAAACCTTAACCTTAAACACTAAAACCTAAAACCCTAAACCCTAAAACCCTAAACCCTTAATCCTAAACCCTAAACCTTAAACAATAAACCCTAAACACTAAAAAAAACCCAAACCTAAAAAAATAAAATAAAAATAAAACTAAACTAAAAAATAAACCTAAACATAAAAAATAAACTAAAATAAAAGCCTAAAATAAATAAACAAAATTAAATAAAAATAAAAAATAAACTTAAATAAAAATAAAAATAAACCAAAACTTGGTTTACTTAATTTTTTAAAACAAAGAAACCCTAAACCCTAAACCCTAAACTAACAAGACTAAACCTACAATGATAAAATCTAAGCCCTAAACCTTAAATCCTAAACCATTAAAAATCCTAAACCCTTAACCCTAAACCTTAAACCCTAAATCCTAAACCTACAACATTAAACCCTAAACCCTAAACCCCAAACCATAAACCCTAAACCCTAAACCTTAATCCCTAAACCCTGAAAACCTAAAAACCTATACCCAAAATGAATAAAACCTAATAAATAAATAAATAAACCTAAACCTAAATAAAATAAAAGAAATAAAATAAAATAAAACCTAAGCCTAAACCTAAACTTAAAAATAAAATAAAATTAAAACCCTAAACCCAAAACCCAAAACCCAAAACCATAAACCCTAAACGCTAAACCCTAAACGTTAAACATTAAATGTTAAAACCCTAAAACCCTAACCCAAAACCCAAAACCCAAAACCCCACCTTGAAAACCCTAAACCCTAAAGCCTAAATACTAAACCCAAACCCTAAACCCTAAACACTAAAACCCTAACCCTAAACCCTAAATCCTAAAACACTAAACCCTTAATCTTAAACCCTAAACTTTAAACCATAAACCCTAAACTTAAAAAAAATAAAATAAAAATAAAACTATACTAAAATAATAAACCTAAACCTAAAAAATAATCTAAAATAAATAAGCCTAAAATAAATAAACAAAAATAAATAAAAATAAAAGATAAATTAAATAAAAATAAAAATAAAATAAACTAAAATAAATTAAAATAAACTAAGTAAACTAAATTAACCTAAACCTACTTGTTTATTTAATTTTTAAAAAAAGAACCCTAAACCCTTAACCAATAAGACTAAACCTACAACGATAAAATTTAAGCTCTAACCCCTAAACCCTAAACCCTTAAAAAATCAACCCTTAACCCTAAATGTTAAACCCCAAACCCTAAACCTATAACTCTAAGCCCTAAACCAAAACCCCAAACCATAAACCCTAAACCCTAAACCCTAATCCCTAAACCTTGAAAACCTAAAATAAATAAAACCTAAAAATTAAATAAATAAATAAACCTAAACCTAAATAAAATAAAAGAAATAAAATAAAATAAAACCTAAACCTAAAAATAAAAATAAAAATAAGATAAAAAAAATAAAAACTAAAATAAAAAATAAATAAAAACCTAAGCTAAACTAAAAAAAATAAAATAAACCTAGAAATAAAAAAACTAAATAAAAACCTAAACCAAAAATATCAGAATTAAAATTAAACATTAAAATAAATAAAAAACAAACCTAAATCTTAAACTAAAAAGAGAAACCAAAACCTCAAATAAACAAAATAAAATAAACCTAAACCTAAACTAAAATAAACTAAAATAAAATAAATAAAACCTAAACCTAAACCTAAAATAAATTAAACATAAACACTAAATTAAATAAAATAAAATAAACTGAAAATAAATTTAAACCAAAACTTAAAAATAAACTTAAAATAAAAACCTTAAACCTAAACCTAAATAGACAAAATAAAAACTTAAACCTAAAAATAAATAATAAAACCTAAACCAAAAAAATAAAATAAAAATAAAACTAGACTAAAAAATAAACATAAACCTAATCCTAAACCTAAAAAATAAACTTAAATAAAAAACCTAAACTTAAATAAATAAACCTAAAAATAAACTAAATAAAAAAAAAAATAAACCTTAATAAAATAAAAATAAAATAAAATAAAATAAATAAAAAAATAAAGTCAATAATCTAAAAAAACCTAAACCTACTAGTTTACCTAATTTTAAAAAATAAAACTCTAAAATGTTGAATATGAATTTGTTCTCTATTAAAAACAAAACCAAAAACCCTAAACCCTAAACTAAAATGTGAACCCTAGACCTAAAACCTAAAACCTAAATCCTAAACCCTAAAAACCCCAAACCATAAACCCTAAACCATAAAACCCCAAACCCTAAACCCTAAACCCAAAAACCTAAATCCTAAACCCTACACCCCAAACCTTAAACCCTAAACCTTAACCAAAACTAAAAAATAATATCTAAAAATAAACCAAAAATAAAAACCCTAAACCTAAACCTAAAAAATAAAATAAAAACCTAAACCTAAACATAAACCCAAAAATAAAATATAAAACCTAAACCTAAAAAATAAAATTAAAATAAAATTAAATAAAAAATAAACCTAAATCTAAACCTAAACTTAAAAAATAAACTAAAATAAAAAACCTAAACTAAAATAAATAAACTTATAATAAATAAACTAAAGTAAATATAATTAAATAATAATATAAAAATAAAATAAAATATAAAAATAAAAAATAAACTAAATAAACCTAAATTTAATGGTTCCTTTAATCATTTTTTTAAAACCCAAACCCTAAACCCTAAACCCTAGACCATAAAATAAAACCTAAACCCTAAACTCTAAACCCTAAACGTATAACCCTAAACCCTAAACCCTAAACCCTAAATCCTAAACCCAAAACCTTAACCTTAACCTTAAACCCTAATCCCTAAACTAGAAACCCTAAACCCTAAACCATAAAAACCCTAAACCCTAAAGCCTAAACCATAAACTCTAAACTCCAAACCTTAAACCCTAAACCCTAAGCTAACCCTAAACCCTAAAGCCTAAACCCTAAAAACCCTAAATCCTAAAGCCTAAGCACTAAACCCTATTAACCTTGAACCCTAAACCCTAAAATCCTATACCCTAAAACCCAAAACCATAATCCCTAAACACTAAACCCTAAACACTAAACCCTTAAAACCTAAAAACCTAAACCTAAACTAAATAAAACTTTAAAATAAAATAAATAAATAAATCTAAACCAAAATAAAATAAAGAAATAAAATAAAATAAAAACTTAAGCCTAAAAATAAAATAAAATAAAAAATAAAAATAAGCTAAAATAAAATAAATAGAAACCTAAACTAAACTAAATAAATAAAATAAACCTAAGAATAAAAATCATAATAAAATAAAAATAAATGTAAAAATAAAATAAAATAAAGCTAAAATAGAGTAAAATAAAAACTAAGTAAAAAACCTAAACCTAAAAAATAAACCTAAAAATAAAGCCTAAACCCTAAACTAAAAGAAAAACCTCACCTAAAATAAAAAATAAAATAAACCTAAACCTACACTAAAATAAATAAAACCTAAACCTAAAATAAACCAAACCTAAACCTAAATCTAAACTAAATAACATAAAATAAATAAAATAAACCTAAACCTAAGCTAAAAATAAAATTGAAAAATAAACCTAAAATAAAAAACTTAAACCTAAACCTAAAAAAATAAAATAAAAACATAAACCTAAACCTAAAAGTAAAAAATAAAACCTAAACCTAAATAATAAAATATAAATAAAACTCAACAAAAAAATAAACCTAAACTTAAATCTAAACCTAAACAAAAAAATAAATAAAAATGAAAAACCTAAACTAAATTAAATAAACCTAAAATAAATAAATTAAACTAAATAAAAAGTTAAAATTAGGATAAATAAAAATTAAAAATAAAATAAACTAAAATAAATTAAAATAAATTAAATTAACTAAATAAACCTAAACCTATCGGTTTACCTAATGTTTTTTTTTTTGAAAAAACACCTTAAACCTTATATTCTAAACCCTAAACCCGAAACCCTAAAACCTAAATCCTTAAACTAACACTAAACCCTAAATCCTAAATCTACAACCCTAAATCCTAAACCTAAAACCCTAAACCCTAAAAGTATAAACCTAAAAACCTTAAACCCTAAACCATAAACCCTACACCCTAAACCCTAAACCCTAAACCGTAACCCTAAAGCCTAAAACCTAAACCCCAAACCCTAAACCTAAACATAAAGAAACTGAATAAATTAAAAAAATAAACCTAAACCCTAAGAATGGGAAGAACCTTGATGGAAGGAACATCACCATCAAATATGCCCTGTCTAGATCTGGCAATGGAGGTGAAGGAGGAGGTGGTGGTCATCATAGTGGTGGTGGGGGAACTGGAGGTGCTGATGGATATGGAGGTGGTGGTCAGAGCGGTGGTGGTTATAGAGGCCGGAGGATCAATGGAGGTTCCAGCCATGGTTGTGGTCGAGGGAGAGATCGAGGATATGATGGTGGATCATTCTACTCTAGTGGCCAGGGAGGTTCTGATGAGAACTGGAGAAACAAAAGAATGCCCATTCCAATCTGCTACTTATGGAATTATGTATTTATAGTAAAGACGGTTCTAATTATCTATGGGCTTTGATTTGCTCTATGCATGCTCATTTTTTATCTATGTCATCGTATGTGTCTTAGAAAACTTATTGTTACTTGGTTGATGAAATCGAAAAAAGGAAATGTTGAATATGAATTTGTTCTCTATTAAAAATAAAACTAAAAACCCTAAACCCTAAACTAAAACCTGAACCCTAGAATTAAAACCTAAACCTTAAACCCTAAAAACCCAAAACCCTAAATCCTAAACCCTAAAACTCTAAACCGTAAACCCTAAACCCAAAATCCTAAACCCAAAACCCAAAACCCTAAACCCTACACCCGAATCCTTAAATCCTAAACCTTAACCTAAACTAAAAACCTAAAACCTAAATCTAAAAAAATAAATTAAAAACCTAAACCTAAACTTAAAAATAAAATATAAAACCTAAACTGAGCAAAGTAAAATAAAAATAAAACTAAATAAAAAATAAACCTCAATCTAAACATAAACCTAAAAATAAACTAAAATAAATAAACTAAACTAATAAAACATAAATAATAAACTAAAATAAAACTAAATAAACCTAAACCTACTAGTTTACTTAATTTAAAAATCTTAAAAAAACTAAAAAAGTTAAATTTTTTTTAAAAAAACTGTAACCCTAAACACTAAACCCCAAAACTAACACTAAACCCTAAACCCTTAACCTTAAACCTATAACCCTAAACCCTAAACCCTAAACCCTAAACCCTAAAACCCTAAACCCTAAACCTTAAACCCTAAACCCTAAACCCTAAAACATAAACCCTAAAACCTACAATCCTAAACACTAAACACTAAACCCCAAACCCTAAATCATAAACCCTAAACCCTGAAAACCTAAAAACTTAAACCTAAACTAAAAAAAATATAAAAATAAATTAAATAAATAAACCTAAACCTAAATAAAATAAAATAAAAACCTAAACTATAACCTAAACCTAAACCAAAATTTAACATAAACCTAAACTTAGAAAATATATATAATAAAAAATAAAACTAAATTAAAATAAAATAAATAAACACCTAAACTAAACTAAAAAATATAAAATAAACCTAAAAATTAAAAAGCTAAAAAAAATAAAAACTAAACTTAAAATAAAGATAAAATAAACCTAAAATAAAATAAAATAAAACTAAATAAAAACCCAAACCTAAAAAATAAACTTAGAAATTAATAAAAAATAAAACCTAAGCCCTAAACTAAAAAAACCTAAATCTAAAATAAACAAAATAAAATAAACCTAAACCTAAACTAAAATAAATTAATCCTAAATTGAAAACTAAACCTAAAATAAACTAAACCTAAACCCTAAACTAAATAAAATAAAATAAAACCTAAAAATAAACCAAAAATAAAAACCTAAAAGCTAAAGGTAAAAAATAAAATAGAAACCTAAACTTAAACCTAAAAATAAAAAATAAAACCTAAACCTATAAAATAAAATAAAATCAAAATTAAACTAAAAAAATGAACATAAACGTAAACCTAAACCTAAAAAATAAACTAAAATGAAAAAGCTAAACTAAAATAAATTAACCTAAAATAATAAACTAAACTAAATAAAAATAAAAAATAAACATAAGTAAAAAAATCAATGAAATTAAAATAAATATAAAATAAACTAAATAAAACAAAATAAACCTAAACCTACTAGTTTACTTTGTTTTTTTTAAAAAAAATCCTAAACCCTTAACCCTCAATCCACCCTCAACCTTAAACCCTAAACCCTAAACCTCAACCCTAAACCCTAAAATGTGAAACCCTAAAGCCTAAAACACTAAACCCTAAACCCTAAACACTAAACCCTAATGCTAAACCCTAAATACTAAAACCCTAGACCCTAAACATAAACCTTAAACCCTAAACCCTAAAAAGCTAAAAACCTAAACCTAAACTAAATAATACCTAATAATAAGATAAATAAAAATACTAAACCTAAATATAATAAAAAAATAAAATTAAATTAAAACCTAAACATAAAAATAAAATAAAATAAAAAAAAAATAAACTAAAATAAAATAAATGAAAACTTAAACTAAACTAAAAGAAGTAAAGTAAACATAAGAATAAAACTCCTAAATAAAATAAAAATAAAATAAACTAAAAATAAATTAAAATAAAAATTAAATAAAAATATAAAGTAAAAAAAGAAACCTAAAAATTAATAAAAAGTAAAACCTAAACCCTAAACTAAAAAAACCTAAACCTAAAATAAAAATAAAATAAATAAAATAAAATAAACCAAAAGCTAATCTAAAATAAACTAAACTAAAATAAATAAAACCTAACCTAAACTAAATAAAATAAAATAAACTAAAAATAAACATAAACTTAAACTAAAAAAATAAAACCTAAAAATAAACCTAAAATAAAAAACTAAAACCTAAACCTTAAAAAATAAAATTAAAACCTAAACCTAAACATAAAAATAAAAAATAAAACCAAAACCTCTAAAATAAAATAAAAATAAACTCAACTAAAAAAAACTTAAACCTAAAAAATAAACTAAAATAAAAAACATAAGCTAAAATAAATAAACCTAAAATAAATAAACTAAACTAAATAAAAATAAAAAATAAACCAAAGTAAAATAACTTAAATAAATAAAAAAATAAACTAAATAAACCTAAACCTACCAATTTATTTGGTTTTTTTTATAAAACCCTAAATCATAAACCTGAAATCCTAACCCTAAACCCTAAAACTAACCTAAAACCCTAAACCTATAACCCTAAACCCTAAACCCTAAACCTTAAAATCCTAAACTCTAAATCCTAAACCATAAAACCTAAACCTTTAACCCTAAACTCTAAACCCTAAACCCTAAACCATAAAACCTACAACTGTAAACTCCTAAACCCTAAAATTCTAAACCCTAAACCTAAACCCTAAAAGCATAAACCCTAAAACCCTAAACCTTAAACCTTAAATTGTAAACCCTAAACCCTAACCTTAAACCCTAAACCCTAAATCCCAAACCCTAGACCTAAACCTAAAGTAAATAAATGAATTGAACAATAAACATAAACCCTAAAACTTAATAAACTTAAATCTAAACCTAAACCCTAAGAAAGGGCAAAACCTTGATGGCAGGAACATCACCTTCAATCAGGCTCTATCTAGATCTAGTGGAGGCAAAGGTGAAGGAGGCAGTTATCATAGTGGGGATCTAGGTGGTGGATATGGTGGTGGTGGTCGGTGGTGGTTATATGGGCATGAGGAGCGACGGAGGTTACAACCATGGTGGTGGTTGAGGGAGAGATCAGGGATATGATGGCAGATCCCACTACTAGAGAGATGGGGGTGAATCTGATGAGAACTGGAGAATTGAAGAACAACCAATCTGATCTACTAATTATGGAACTATGTCTTTATAGTAGAGACTATTCTACTTATCTAGGGATTTTGATTCACTCTATGGCTGCACATTTTTTATCTATGTCATCGCTTATGTCATAGAAAACTTAGGGAGCTATTTGGTTGATGAAATCAAAAAGATCAAATGTTGAATTTAAATTTGTTCTCTATTAAAAAAAGCATTAAACCCTAAACTAACACTTTAACACTAAACCTAAAACCTAAACCCTAAACCCTAAACCCTAAACCCTAAAGCACAAACCCTAAACCCTAAACCTTAAATCTTAAACCCTAAACTAACTCTAAACCTTAGACCATAAAACTAAAAACCTAAAGCTAAACTAAATAAAACCTAAAAATAAAATAAATAAATAAACCTAAACAAATATAAAATAAAATAAAAACATAAAGGAAAACCTAAACCTAAACCTAAACTAAAAAAGAAAATAAAATAAATAAAAAAACTAAACTAAAATAAAATAAATAAAAACCTAAACTAAACTAAATAAAATAAAAAATCTAAATAAAATAATATAAAAACTAAATAAAAACCTAAAACTAAAAAATTAACCTAAAAATAAAAAATAAAAATAAATAAAAAATAAAACCTAAACCCTAAACTAAAAAAAACTAAATCTAAAATAAATAAAAAATAAACAAAATAAATTATAGCTAAACCTAAACTAGAATAAACTAAGCTAAAATAAATAAAACTTAAACCTAAACAAAAAAAATATAGTAATGTGAAACCTAAGCCTAAACTAAGCAAAATAAAATAAAATAAAATAAACCTAAACCTAAACTAAAAAATAAAACAAAAAAACAAACCTAAAATAAAAACCTAAAACCTAAACTTAAAAAAATAAAATAAAAACCTAAACATAAACCTTTAATTAAAAACCTAAACCTAAGACATGGAATAAAAATAAAATCAACTAAAAAATAAAACTAAACCTAAAAATAAACTAAAATAAAAACTTGAACTAAAATATATGAACCTAAAATAAATAAACTACACAAAATAAAAATAAACCAAAATAAAAATAAAAAATAAACAAAAAGTAAAAAAATTAAATTAAATTAACTAAATAAACCTAAATTGACCAGTTTACTTCTTTTATTTTTTTTAAAAAGCCTAAACACTAAACCCTATACCCTATACCCAAAATCCTAAACCCTAAAACTAACCCTAAACCCTAAAAATTAAACTATAAAAGCCCAAAACCCAAAAGCCCAAACACTAAACCCTAAACCCTAACCCTAACTCTAAACCCTAAATCATAAACCCTAAAATCATAAACCCAAAAACCCTAAACCCTAAACCCTAAGCCCTAAACCCTTAACCCTAAAAACCTAAAAATCTAAACCTAAACTAAGTAAAACCTAATAATAAGATAAATAAAAATACCTAAACCTAAATATAATAAAAAAGAAAATAAACTAAAAACCTATACCTAAAGATAAAATAAAAAAAATAAAAATAAAATAAATAAAATAAATAAAAACTAAACTTAAATTAAAAAATAAAGAAAACTTAAGAATGAAAAACCTAAATAAAATAAAAACTAAGAATAAAATAAAAATAAAATAAATCAAAAATAAATAAAATTAAACCTAAACCCTAAACTAAAAAAACCTAAACCTAAAATAAAAAGGAAATAAACCTAAACCTAAACTAAAATAAATAAAACCTAAACCTAAACCTAAGATAAAAATAAAATAAACAAAATAAAATAAACGTAAACCTTACCTAAAATAAATAAAACCTAAACCTTAAATCCTAAACCCCAAACCCTAAATGCTAAATCCTAAACCCTAAACCCTAAACTGACCCTAAACCCTAAAAAGCTAAAAACATAAACCTAAACTAAATAAAACCTAAAAATAAAATATATAAAAAATACTAAAAAAAAAAAAACTAAAACCTAAACCAAAAAAGAAAAAAAGAAAAAATAAATAAAAACTAAACTAAACTAAAATAAATAAAATCCTAAACAAAACTAAAAAATAAGACTTAAATAACATAAAAACTAAACCTAAAATAAAATAAAAAATACATAAACCTAAAAGTAAAACCTAAAAATAAATATAAAATAGAACCTAAACCCTAAAAAAAAACTAATCATAAAATAAAAATAAATAAACAAAATAAATTAAAGCTGAACCTATTATAAAATAAAGTAAACTAAAATAAATAAAATCTAATACTAAACCTAAAATAAACTAAACCTAAATCTAAACCTAACCTAAATAAAATAAAATAAACTAAAAGTAAACTTAAACCTAAACTAAAAAATAAAACCTAATAATAAACCTAAAATAAAAGCCAAAAACCTAAACCTTAAAAAATGAAATAAAAGCATAAACTTAAACCTAAAAATAAAAAATAAAACCTAAATCTAAAAAATAAACTAAAATAAATAAACATAAATTAAACTAAAATAAAAATAAAAAAATAAAATAAACTAAAATAAATAAAAAATAAACTAAAATAAATAAAAAATAAACTAAACAAACCTAAACCTAGTAGTTTACTTAATTTTTTTTGAAAAAACACTGAACCTTAAACCCAAAATCATAAACTCTAAGCCCTAAATGCTAAACCCTAAACCTTAAAACTTAAACCCCAAAACTAAACCTAAACCCTAAACCATAAACCCTAAAAACCTAAACCCTAAAGCCTAAACACTAAACCCTAAAACCTAACCCTAAATCCTAAATCCTAAAACCCTAAACCCTAAACCCTAAACCCAAAAAACCTAAAAACCTAAACCTAAACTAAAACCTAATAAAATAAATAAATTTTTCTAAACCTAAATATAATAAAAAAATAAAATAAAATAAAAACCTAAAAATAAAATAAAATAAAAAATAAAAGTAAACTAAAATAAAATAAATAAACACCTAAACTAAACTAAAAAATAAAGTAAACCTAAGAAATAAAATGCCTGAATAAAATAAAAATTGAACGTGAAAATATAAATAAAATAAACCAAAAATTAAATAAAATAAAAACTAAATAAAAACTTAAACCTAAGAAATAAACCTAAAAATAAAACTTAAAAAAATAAAAAATAAAACATAAACCCTAAACTAAAAAAAACCTAAACCTAAAATAAAAATAAAATAAACAAAATGAAATAAACTTAAACCTGAACTAAAATAAACTAAACTAAAATAAATAAAACCTAAACCTAAACCTAAAATAAAAATAAACTAAATAAAATAAAATAAACCTAAACCTAAACTAAAATAAACAAAACCAAAATTAATAAAACCTAAATCTAAACCTAAACTAAATAAAATAAAATAAATTAGAAATTAACCTATACCTAAACTAAAAAATAAAAACTAAAAATAAATTTAAAATAAAAACCTAAAACCTAAAAATAAAAAATAAAATAAAAACCTGAACATAAACATGTAAATAAAAAATAAAACCTCAACCTAAAAAATAAAATTAAAATAAAAATCAACTAAATAAGTAAACATAAACCTAATAAAATAAACTAGAATAAAAAACTAAACTGAAATAAATAAACCTAAAATAAATAAACTAAACTAAATAAAAATAAAAAGTAAATCTAAATAAAAATAAAAAATAAAATGAACTCAAATAAATAAAAAATAAACTAAATAGATCTAAACCTACCTGTTTACTTAATTAAAAAAAACCCCTAAACCCTAAATCCTAAACCCTAAAACTAACCTGAAACCTTAAACCCAAAACCTACAACCCTAAACCCTAAACCCTAAACCTTAAAACCCTAAACTCTAAACCTTAGACCCTAAACGCTAAACCCTAAACCCTAAAACCTAAAACCCTAAACCCTGAACCCTAAACCCTAAACACTAAACCTTAAACCTTAAACCCTAAAACCTACAACCCTAAACACCAAACCCAAAACCCAAAACCCAAAACCCAAAACCCAAAGCTAACCCTAAATTGGCCCTAAATCCTAAACCCTAAGAATGGGAAGAACCTTGATGGCAGGAACATCATTGTCCACTAGGCTCAGTCTAGATCTAGCAGTGGAGGTGAATGTAGAGGTGGTAGTTATCTCAGTGGTGGTGGGGGATCTGGAGGTGTTGGTGGATATGTAGGTGGTGGTCAGAGTAGTGGTGGTTATGGAGGCAGGAGGATCGACGGAGGTTACAGCCATGGTGGTGGCAGAGGGAGAGATCGGGGATATGATGGATCCCACTACTGAGGCGGTGGTTCGGATGGGAACTGGAGAAACTGAAGAATAGCTGATTTGATCTGGAGCTTATGGAATTATGTCTTTATAGTAGATAGAGTTCTACTTATCTAAAGATTTTGATTTGCTCGATGGCTGCTCATTTTTGATTTATGTCATCGCCAGTGTCTTAAAAAACTTGGTGGTGCTACTTGGTTGATGAAATCAAAAAGAAGAAATGTTGAATATGAATGTGTTCTCTGTTCAAAAATAAAACCTTAAACTCTAAACTAAACCCTAAACCCTAAACACTAAACCCTAAACCCCAAACCCTAAACACTAAACCCTAAACCCCAAACCCTAAACCTAAAACCCAAAACCCTAAACCCTAAACTAACCCTAAACCCTAAACCCTAAACCCCAAAATGTTAAAAAAACCTAAAACCAAACTAAAGAAACTAAAAATAAAATAAATAAAAATACCTAAACTAAAATAAAATAAAATATAAAATAAAATAAAACCTAAACCTTAACCTAAACCAAAAAGGAAAATAAAATAAAAAATACAAACTAATTTAAAATAAATAAATAAAAGCATAAATAAAATTAAACACCTAAATAAAATAAAAAAACCCAAATAAAATAAAAACAAAATAAAATAAAATAAAAAACCTAAATAAAATCAAAACTAAACATAAAATAAAAATAAAATAAACCTAAAATAAAAACCTAAACCTAAAAAATAAACCTAAAATAAATAAAAAATTAAAACCTAAACCTTAAACTAAAAAAGTAAACCTAAAATAAATAAATAAACTAAATAAATATCCTAAACCTAAACTAAAATAAACTAAACAAAAATAAACCTAAACCTAACCTAAACCTAAACTAAATAAAATAAAAAAATAATCTAAAACCTAAACCTAAATAAAAAAAAAAACCTAAAATAATAAATAAAAAAAACTAAACTAAACAAAAAATAAATCTAAAATAAAAATCCTAAAATAAAATAAACTAAACTAAAATAAATAAAATAAACTAATAAAATAAAAATAAATAAACTCAAATAAAAAAATTAACTAAATAAATCTCAACCAATCGGTTTACTTAATTTGTTTTGAAAAAACCTTAACCATAAATCCTAAACCCTAAACCCTATACCTGAAACACTAAACTAACACTAAACCCTAAACCTACAACCCTAAACCCTAAAACTCTAAACCCTAAACCATAAACCCTAAACCATAAACCCTGAACTCTAAACCTAAAATCCCAAACCCAAAATACAAAACCCTAAACCCTAAACCCTAATCAAACCCTAAACTCCACACCCAAAAAATAAACTAAAAAAGCCTTAAACTTATCGATTTACATAATTTTAAAATAAACCTAAACTAAAACATGATCCCTAAAACTAAAACCTGAACCCTAAACCCTAAACCCTAAACCTTAAACCTTCAACCTTAAAAATAAAAAATATAAAAAATAAAAGAAATAAAAAAACCATAACCCTAAACCATAAACCTTAAAACTAACCTTAAACTTATAACCCTAAACCATAAACCCTAAATCCTAAATCCTAAAACCCTAAATCCCAAACCCAAAATTGAAAACCCCAAACCCTAAACCCTAAACCCTAAACACTAAACCCTAAAAACCCTAAACCATAAAGCCTAAACATTAAACCCTAAACCCTAACCCCAAACACTAAACCTTAAACCTTAAAACCCTAAACCCTAAAACCCCAAACCCTAAATCCAAAATTCTAAACTCTAAACCCTTAACCCTAAAAACCAAAAAACCTTAACTTAAAAAATAAAATAAAATTAAAATGTAACTAAAAAATAAACCTAAACCTAAACCTAAACCTAAAAAGTAAAATAAAATAAAAAACCTAAACTAAAATAAATAAATTGAATAAAATAAAAAATAACCTATATAAAAAATACACTAAACTAAAATAAATAAAACCCTAAACCCTAAATCCCTAAATCCCTAAACCCCTAACCTAAACCTACTGGTCTACATAATTTTTCTTCAAATCCTAAACCCTAAACCCTAAACCATAAACCCTAATTCCTAAACATATAACCCTAAACCCTAAACCCTAAACATTATAAAACCCTAAACCCTAAACCCTAAATTAAAACCTGAACCTAAAACCTATACCCTAAACACTAAACCCTAAACCAAAATCCTAAACCTTAAAATCTAAACCCTAAGCCATAAACCCTAAACCTGTAACCCTAAAACCTAAACCCAAAATCCTAAACCCTAAAACCCTAACCTCCTAACCCAAAACCCAAAACCATAAACCTTAAATGTAAAACCCTAAACCCTAAACCTTGAAAATGCCTATAAAGCCTAAACACTAAACCCTAACCCTAAACCCTAAATCCTAAAACACTAAACCCTTAATCTTAAACCCTAAACTTTAAACCATAAACCCTAAACTTAAAAAAAATAAAATAAAAATAAAACTATACTAAAATAATAAACCTAAACCTAAAAAATAATCTAAAATAAATAAACAAAAATAAATAAAAATAAAAGATAAATTAAATAAAAATAAAAATAAAATAAACTAAAATAAATTAAAATAAACTAAGTAAACTAAATTAACCTAAACCTACTTGTTTACTTAATTTTTAAAAAAAGAACCCTAAACCCTTAACCAATAAGACTAAACCTACAACGATAAAATTTAAGCCCTAACCCCTAAACCCTAAACCCTTAAAAATCCTGAACCCTTAACCCTAAATGTTAAACCCCAAACCCTAAACCTATAACTCTAAGCCCTAAACCAAAAACCCCAAACCATAAACCCTAAACCCTAAACCCTAATCCCTAAACCTTGAAAACCTAAAATAAATAAAACCTAAAAATTAAATAAATAAATAATCCTAAACCTAAATAAAATAAAAGAAATAAAATAAAATAAAACCTAAACCTAAAAATAAAAATAAAAATAAGATAAAAAAAATAAAAACTAAAATAAAAATAAATAAAAACCTAAGCTAAACTAAAAAAATAAAATAAACCTAGAAATAAAAAAACTAAATAAAAACCTAAACCCAAAATATAAGAATTAAAATTAAACATAAAAATAAATAAAAAAAAACCTAAATCTTAAACTAAAAAGAGAAACCAAAACCTCAAATAAACAAAATAAAATAAACCTAAACCTAAACTAAAATAAACTAAAATAAAATAAATAAAACCTAAACCTAAACCTAAAATAAATTAAACATAAACACTAAATTAAATAAAATAAAATAAACTGAAAATAAATTTAAACCAAAACTTAAAAATAAACTTAAAATAAAAACCTTAAACCTAAACCTAAATAGACAAAATAAATACTTACCTAAAAAATAAATAATAAAACCTAAACCAAAAAAAAAATAAAATAAAAATAAAACTAGACTAAAAAATAAACATAAACCTAAACCTAAACCTAAAAAATAAACTTAAATAAAAAACCTAAACTTAAATAAATAAACCTAAAAATAAACTAAATAAAAATAAAAAAATAAACCTTAATAAAAATAAAAAATAAAATAAAATAAAATAAATAAAAAATAAAGTCAATAATCTAAAAAAACCTAAACCTACTAGTTTACCTAATTTTAAAAAATAAAACTCTAAAATGTTGAATATGAATTTGTTCTCTATTAAAAACAAAACCAAAAACCCTAAACCCTAAACTAAAACGTGAACCCTACCTAAAACCTAAATCCTAAATGCTAAACCCTAAAAAAACCCTAGACCCTAAACCATAAACCCCAAACCCTAAACCCCAAAACCCAAAACCTAAATCCTAAACCCTACACCCCAAACCTTAAACCCTAAACTAACTAAAAAAACTAAAAATATCTAAAAATAAACCAAAAAAATAAAACCCTAAACCTAAACCTAAAAAATAAAATAAAAACCTAAACCTAAACATAAACCCAAAAATAAATATAAAACCTAAACCTAAAAAATAAAATTAAAATAAAATTAAATAAAAAATAAACCTAAATCTAAACTTAAAAAAATAAACTAAAATAAAACCTAAACTAAAATAAATAAACTTATAATAAATAAACTAAAGTAAATATAATTAAATAATAATATAAAAATAAAATAATATAAAATAAAATAAAAAATAAAAAAATAAACCTAAATTTAATGGTTCCTTTAATCATTTTTTTTAAAACCCAAACCCTAAACCCTAAACCTACCATAAAATAAAACCTAAACCCTAAACTCTAAACTAAACGATAACCCTAAACCCTAAACCCTAAACCCTAAATCCTAAACCCAAAAAAACCTTAACCAACCTTAAACCCTAATCAAAACTAGAAACCCTAAACCCTAAACCATAAAACCCTAAACCCTAAAAGCCTAAACCATAAACTCTAAACTCCAAACCTTAAACCCTAAACCTGTTAACCCTAAACCCTAAAGCCTAAACCCTAAAACCCTAAATCCTAAAGCTAAGACTAAACCCCAATAACCTGAACCCTAAACCCTAAAATCCTATATAAAACCCAAAACCATAATCCCTAAACACTAAACCCTAAACCCTAAACCTTAAACCTAAAACCTAAACCTAAACTAAATAAAACTTTAAAATAAAATAAATAAATAAATCTAAACCAAAATAAAATAAAGAAATAAAATAAAATAAAACTTAAGCCTAAAATAAAATAAAATAAAAATAAAAAATAAGTTAAAAAATAAAATAAATAGAAACCTAAACTAAACTAAATAAATAAAATAAACCTAAGAATAAAAATCATAATAAAAAAATAAATAAAAAAATAAAATAAAATAAAGCTAAAATAGAGTAAAATAAAAACTAAGTAAAAAACCTAAACCTAAAAAATAAACCTAAAAATAAAGCCTAAACCCTAAACTAAAAGAAAAACCTCACCTAAAATAAAAATAAAATAAACCTAAACCTACACTAAAATAAATAAAACCTAAACCTAAAATAAACCAAACCTAAACCTAAATCTAAACTAAATAACATAAAATAAATAAAAATAAACCTAAACCTAAGCTAAAAAATAAAATTGAAAAATAAACCTAAAATAAAAAACTTAAACCTAAACCTTAAAAAATAAAATAAAAACATAAACCTAAACCTAAAAGTAAAAAATAAAACCTAAACCTAAATAATAAAATATAAATAAAACTCAACAAAAAAAATAAACCTAAACTTAAATCTAAACCTAAACAAAAAATAAATAAAATGAAAACCTAAACTAAATTAAATAAACCTAAAATAAATAAATTAAACTAAATAAAAGTTAAAATTAGATAAATAAAAATTAAAAATAAAATAAACTAAAATAAATTAAAATAAATTAAATTAACTAAATAAACCTAAACCTATCGGTTTACCTAATGTTTTTTTTTTGAAAAAAAACATTAAACCTTATATTCTAAACCCTAAACCTGAAACCCTAAAAACTAAATCCTTAAACTAACACTAAACCCTAAATCCTAAATCTACAACCCTAAATCCTAAACCTAAAACCCTAAACCCTAAAAGTATAAACCTAAAAACCTTAAACCCTAAACCATAAACCCTACACCTAAACCCTAAACCCTAAACCTAACCCTAAAGCCTAAACCCTAAACCCCAAACCCTAAACCTAAACATAAAGAAACTGAATAAATTAAAAAAATAAACCTAAACCCTAAGAATGGGAAGAACCTTGATGGAAGGAACATCACCATCAAATATGCCCTGTCTAAATCTGACAATGGAGGTGAAGGAGGAGGTGGTCATCATAGGTGGTGGGGAACTGGAGGTGATGGATATGGAGGTGGTGGTCGAGCTGGTGGTTATGAGGAGGATCAATGGAGGTTCCAGCCATGGTTGTGGTCGAGGGAGAGATCGAGGATATGATGGTGGATCATGCTACTCTAGTGGCCAGGGAGGTTCTGATGAGAACTGGAGAAACAAAAGAATGCCCATTCCAATCTGCTACTTATGGAATTATGTATTTATAGTAAAGATGGTTCTAATTATCTATGGGCTTTGATTTGCTCTATCCATGCTCATTTTTTATCTATGTCATCGTATGTGTCTTAGAAAACTTATTGTTACTTGGTTGATGAAATCAAAAAAGGAAATGTTGAATATGAATTTCTTTCTCTATTAAAAATAAAACTAAAACCCTAAACCCTAAACTAAAACCTAACCCTAAAAAACCTAAACCTTAAACCCTAAAAACCCAAAACCCTAAATCCTAAACCCTAAAACTCTAAATCGTAAACCCTAAACCCAAAATCCTAAACCCAAAACCCAAAACCCTAAACCCTACACCCGAAACCTTAAACCCTAAACCTTAACCTAAACTAAAAACCTAAAACCTAAATCTAAAAAAATAAATTAAAAACCTAAACCTAAACTTAAAAATAAAATATAAAACCTAAATTGATAAAGTAAAATAAAAATAAAACTAAATAAAAAATAAACCTCAATCTAAACATAAACCTAAAAAATAAACTAAAATAAATAAACTAAACTAATAAAAACATAAATAATAAACTAAAATAAAAAACTAAATAAACCTAAACCTACTAGTTTACTTAATTTAAAAATCTTAAAAAAACTAAAAAAGTTAAATTTTTTTTAAAAAAACTGTAACCCTAAACACTAAACACCAAAACTAACACTAAACCCTAAACCCTTAACCTTAAACCTATAACCCTAAACCCTAAACCCTAAACCCTAAACCCTAAAACCCTAAACCCTAAACCTTAAACTCTAAACCCTAAACCCTAAAACATAAACCCTAAACCCAATCCTAAACACTAAACACTAAATATCGAACCCCAAACCCTAAATCATAAACCCTAAACCCTGAAAACCTAAAAACTTAAACCTAAACTAAAAAAAAATATAAAAATAAATTAAATAAATAAACTTAAACCTAAATAAAATAAAATAAAAACCTAAACTATAACCTAAACCTAAACCAAAATTTAACATAAACCTAAACTTAGAAAATATATATAATAAAAAATAAAACTAAATTAAAATAAAATAAATAAACACCTAAACTAAACTAAAAAATATAAAATAAACCTAAAAATTAAAAACATAAAAAAAATAAAAACTAAACTTAAAATAAAGATACAATAAACCTAAAATAAAATAAAATAAAACTAAATAAAAACCCAAACCTAAAAAATAAACTTAGAAATTAATAAAAAATAAAACCTAAGCCCTAAACTAAAAAAAACCTAAATCTAAAATAGACAAAATAAAATAAACCTAAACCTAAACTAAAATAAATTAATCCTAAATTGAAAACTAAACCTAAAATAAACTAAACCTAAACCCTAAACTAAATAAAATAAAATAAAACCTAAAAATAAACCAAAAATAAAAACCTAAAAGCTAAAGGTAAAAAAATAAAATAGAAACCTAAACTTAAACCTAAAAATAAAAAATAAAACCTAAACCTATAAAATAAAATAAAATCAAAATTAAACTAAAAAAATGAACATAAATGTAAACCTAAACCTAAAAAATTAACTAAAATGAAAAAGCTAAACTAAAATAAATTAACCTAAAATAATAAACTAAACTAAATAAAAATAAAAAATAAACATAAGTAAAAAAATCAATGAAATTAAAATAAATATAAAATAAACTAAATAAAACAAAATAAACCTAAACCTACTAGTTTACTTTGTTTTTTTTTAAAAAAATCCTAAACCCTTAACCCTCAATCCTAGACCCTCAACCTTAAACCCTAAACCCTAAACCCTGAACCCTAAACCCTAAAATCCGTAAACCCTAAAGCCTAAACACTAAACCCTAAACCCTAAACACTAAACCCTAATGCTAAACCCTAAATACTAAAACCCTAGACCCTAAACATAAACCTTAAACCCTAAACCCTAAAAAGCTAAAAACCTAAACCTAAACTAAATAATACCTAATAAGATAAATAAAAATACTAAACCTAAATATAATAAAAAAATTAAATTAAATTAAAACCTAAACATAAAAATAAAATAAAATAAAAAATAAAAATAAACTAAAATAAAATAAATGAAAACTTAAACTAAACTAAAAGAAGTAAAGTAAACATAAGAATAAAACTCCTAAATAAAATAAAAATAAAATAAACTAAAAATAAAATAAAATAAAAATTAAATAAAAATATAAAGTAAAAAAAGAAACCTAAAAATCAATAAAAAGTAAAACCTAAACCCTAAACTAAAAAACCTAAACCTAAAATAAAAATTAAGTAAATAAAATAAAATAAACCAAAAGCTAATCTAAAATAAACTAAACTAAAATAAATAAAACCTAACCTAAACTAAATAAAATAAAATAAACTAAAATAAACATAAACTTAAACTAAAAAATAAAACCTAAAATAAACCTAAAATAAAAACCTAAAACCTAAACTTAAAAAAAAATAAAATTAAAACCTAAACCTAAACATAAAAAATAAAATAAAACCAAAACCTCTAAAATAAAATAAAATAAACTCAACTAAAAAAACTTAAACCTAAAAAAAATAAACTAAAATAAAACATAAGCTAAAATAAATAAACCTAAAATAAATAAACTAAACTAAATAAAAATAAAAAATAAACCAAAGTAAAATAACTTAAATAAATAAAAAAATAAACTAAATAAACCTAAACCTACCAATTTATTTGGTTTTTTTTATAAAACCCTAAATCATAAACCTAAAATCCTAACCCTAAACCCTAAAACTAACCCAAAACCCTAAACCTATAACCCTAAACCCTAAACCCTAAACCTTAAAATCCTAAACTCTAAATCCTAAACCATAAAACCTAAACCTTTAACCCTAAACTCTAAACCCTAAACCCTAAACCATAAAACCTACAATCAGAACTCCTAAACCCTAAAATCCTAAACCCTAAACCTAAACCCTAAAAGCATAAACCCTAAAACCCTAAACCTTAAACCTTAAATTGTAAACCCTAAACCCTAACCTTAAACCCTAAACCCTAAATCCCAAACCCTACCTAAACCTAAAGTAAATAAATGAATTGAACAATAAACATAAACCCTAAAACTTAATAAACTTAAATCTAAACCTAAACCCTAAGAGAGGGCAAAACCTTGATGGCAGGAACATCACCTTCAATCAGGCTCTATCTAGATCTAGCGGTGGAGGCAAAGGTGAAGGAGGCAGTTATCATAGTGGTGGTGGGGGATCTAGAGGTGCTGGTGGATATGGTGGTGGTGGTTAGAGTAGTGGTGGTTATATGGGCATGAGGAGCGACGGAGGTTACAACCATGGTGGTGGTTGAGGGAGAGATCAGGGATATGATGGCAGATCCCACTACTAGAGAGATGGGGGTGAATCTGATGAGAACTGGAGAATTGAAGAACAAATCTGATCTACCAATTATGGAACTATGTCTTTATAGTAGAGACTATTCTACTTATCTAGGGATTTTGATTCACTCTATGGCTGCACATTTTTTATCTATGTCATCGCTTATGTCATAGAAAACTTAAGGAGCTATTTGGTTGATGAAATCAAAAAGAACAAATGTTGAATTTGAATTTGTTCTCTATTAAAAAAAGCATTAAACCCTAAACTAACACTTTAACACTAAACCTAAAACCTAAACCCTAAACCCTAAACCCTAAACCCTAAACCACAAACCCTAAACCCTAAACCTTAAATCTTAAACCCTAAACTAACTAAACCTTAGACCATAAAACTAAAACCTAAAGCTAAACTAAATAAAACCTAAAAATAAAATAAATAAATAAACCTAAACAAATATAAAATAAAATAAAAACATAAAGGAAAACCTAAACCTAAACCTAAACTAAAAAAGAAAATAAAATAAATAAAAAAACTAAACTAAAATAAAATAAATAAAAACCTAAACTAAACTAAATAAAATAAAAAATCTAAATAAAATAATATAAAACTAAATAAAACCTAAAACAAAAAAATTAACCTAAAATAAAAAAAAAAAATAAATAAAAAATAAAACCTAAACCCTAATAAAAAAAAACTAAATCTAAAATAAATAAAAAATAAACAAAATAAATTATAGCTAAACCTAAACTAGAATAAACTAAGCTAAAATAAATAAAACTTAAACCTAAACAAAAAAAATATAGTAATGTGAAACCTAAGCCTAAACTAAGCAAAATAAAATAAAATAAAAATAAACCTAAACCTAAACTAAAAAATAAAACAAAAAAACAAACCTAAAATAAAAACCTAAAACCTAAACTTAAAAAAATAAAATAAAAACCTAAACATAAACCTTTAATTAAAAACCTAAACCTAAGACATGGAATAAAAATAAAATCAACTAAAAAATAAAACTAAACCTAAAAAATAAACTAAAATAAAAAACTTGAACTAAAATAAATAAACATAAAATAAATAAACTAAACTAAATAAAAATAAAAAATAAACCAAAATAAAAATAAAAAAATAAACAAAAAGTAAAAAAAATTAAATTAAATTAACTAAATAAACCTAAATTGACCAGTTTACTTCTTTTATTTTTTCTTAAAAAGCCTAAACACTAAACCCTATACCCTATACCCAAAATCCTAAACCCTAAAACTAACCCTAAACCCTAAAAATTAAACTATAAAAACCCAAAACTCAAAAGCCCAAACACTAAACCCTAAACCCTAACCCTAACTCTAAACCCTAAATCATAAACCCTAAAATCATAAACCCAAAAACCCTAAACCCTAAACCCTAAGCCCTAAACCCTTAACCCTAAAAACCTAAAAATCTAAACCTAAACTAAGTAAAACCTAATAATAAGATAAATAAAAATACCTAAACCTAAATATAATAAAAAGAAAATAAACTAAAAACCATACCTAAAGATAAAATAAAAAAAATAAAAATAAAATAAATAAAATAAATAAAAACTAAACTTAAATTAAAAAATAAAGAAAACTTAAGAATGAAAAACCTAAATAAAATAAAAACTAAGAATAAAATAAAAATAAAATAAATCAAAAATAAATAAAATTAAAACTAAATAAAAACCTAAAAATAAATAAAAAATTAAACCTAAACCCTAAACTAAAAAAACCTAAACCTAAAATAAAAAGGAAATAAACCTAAACCTAAACTAAAATAAACTAAACTAAAATAAATAAAACCTAAACCTAAACCTAAGATAAAAATAAAATAAACAAAATAAAATAAACGTAAACCTTACCTAAAATAAATAAAACCTAAACCTTAAATCCTAAACCCCAAACCCTAAATGCTAAATCCTAAACCCTAAACCCTAAACTAACCCTAAACCCTAAAAAGCTAAAAACATAAACCTAAACTAAATAAAACCTAAAAATAAAGTATATAAAAAATACTAAAAAAAAAACATAAACTAAAACCTAAACCAAAAAAGAAAAAAAAGAAAAAATAAATAAAAACTAAACTAAACTAAAATAAATAAAATCCTAAACAAAACTAAAAAATAAGACTTAAATAACATAAAAACTAAACCTAAAATAAAATAAAAAATACATAAACCTAAAAGTAAAACCTAAAAATAAATATAAAATAGAACCTAAACCCTAAAAAAAAACTAATCATAAAATAAAAAAATAAACAAAATAAATTAAAGTGAACCTATTATAAAATAAAGTAAACTAAAATAAATAAAAAATCTAATACTAAACCTAAAATAAACTAAACCTAAATCTAAACCTAACCTAATTAAAATAAAATAAACTAAAAATAAACTTAAACCTAACCAAAAAATAAAACCTAATAATAAACCTAAAATAAAAGCCAAAAACCTAAACCTTAAAAATGAAATAAAAGCATAAACTTAAACCTAAAAAAATAAAAATAAAACCTAAATCTAAAAATAAACTAAAATAAATAAACATAAATTAAACTAAAATAAAAATAAAAAAATAAAATAAACTAAAATAAATAAAAAATAAACTAAAATAAATAAAAAATAAACTAAACAAACCTAAACCTAGTAGTTTACTTAATTTTTTTTGAAAAAACACTGAACCTTAAACCCAAAATCATAAACTCTAAGCCCTAAATGCTAAACCCTAAACCTTAAAACTTAAACCCCAAAACTAAACCTAAACCCTAAACCATAAACCCTAAAAACCCTAAACCCTAAAGCCTAAACACTAAACCCTAAAACCTAACCCTAAATCCTAAATCCTAAAACCCTAAACCCTAAACCCTAAACCCTAAACCCTAAACCCAAAAACCTAAAAACCTAAACCTAAACTAAATAAAACCTAATAATAAAATAAATAAATTTTTCTAAACCTAAATATAATAAAAAAATAAAATAAAATAAAAACCTAAAAATAAAATAAAATAAAAAATAAAAGTAAACTAAAATAAAATAAATAAACACCTAAACTAAACTAAAAAATAAAGTAAACCTAAGAAATAAAATGCCTGAATAAAATAAAAATTGAACGTAAAATATAAATAAAATAAACCAAAAATTAAATAAAATAAAAACTAAATAAAAACTTAAACCTAAGAAATAAACCTAAAAATAAAACTTAAAAAAATAAAAAATAAAACATAAACCCTAAACTAAAAAAAAAAAACCTAAACCTAAAATAAAATAAAATAAACAAAATGAAATAAACTTAAACCTGAACTAAAATAAACTAAACTAAAATAAATAAAACCTAAACCTAAACCTAAAATAAAAATAAACTAAATAAAATAAAATAAACCTAAACCTAAACTAAAATAAACAAAACCAAAATTAATAAAACCTAAATCTAAACCTAAACTAAATAAAATAAAATAAATTAGAAATTAACCTATACCTAAACTAAAAATAAAACTAAAATAAATTTAAATAAAAAACCTAAAACCTAAAATAAAAAATAAAATAAAACCTGAACATAAACATGTAAAAAAATAAAACCTCAACCTAAAAATAAAATTAAAATAAAATCAACTAAATAAGTAAACATAAACCTAATAAAATAAACTAGAATAAAAACTAAACTAAATAAATAAACCTAAAATAAATAAACTAAACTAAATAAAAATAAAAAGTAAATCTAAATAAAAATAAAAAATAAAATGAACTCAAATAAATAAAAAATAAACTAAATATCTAAACCTTGTTACTTAATTAAAACCCCTAAACCATAAACCCTAAACCCTAAAACTATCCCGAAGCGTTAAACCCAAAACCTACAACCCTAAACCCTAAACCCTAAAAAACCCTAAACTCTAAACCCCAAAGCCTAAACCCTAAACCGTAAACCCTAAACATTAAACCCTATACCCTAACCCTAAACCCTAAACACTAAACCTTAAACCTTAAACCCTAAAACCTACAACCCTAAACACCAAACCCAAAACCCAAAACCCAAAACCCAAAGCTAACCCTAAATTGGCCATAAATCCTAAACCCTAAGAATGGGAAGAACCTTGATGGCAGGAACATCATTGTCCACTAGGCTCAGTCTAGATCTAGTAGTGGAGGTGAATGTAGAGGTGGCAGTTATCTCAGTGGTGGTGGGGGATCTGGAGGTGTTGGTGGATATGTAGGTGGTGGTAGTGGTGGTTATGGAGGAGGATCGACGAGGTTACGACCATGGTGGTGGCAGGGAGAGATCGGGGATATGATGGCGATCCCACTACTGAGAGAGGGGGTGGTTGATGGGAACTGGAGAAACTGAAGAATAGCTAATTTGATCTGGAGCTTATGGAATTATGTCTTTATAGTAGATAGAGTTCTACTTATCTAAAGATTTTGATTTGCTCGATGGCTGCTCATTTTTGATTTATGTCATCGCTTGTGTCTTAAAAAACTTGGTGGTGCTACTTGGTTGATGAAATCAAAAAGAAGAAATGTTGAATATGAATGTGTTCTCTGTTCAAAAATAAAACCTTAAACTCTAAACTAAACCCTAAACCCTAAACACTAAACCCTAAACCCCAAACCCTAAACACTAAACCCTAAACCCCAAACCCTAAACCTAAAACCCAAAACCCTAAACCCTAAACTAACCCTAAACCCTAAACCCTAAACCCCAAAATGTTAAAAACCTAAACCAAAACTAAAGAAAACCTAAAAATAAAATAAATAAAAATACCTAAACCAAAATAAAATAAAAATATAAAATAAAATAAAAACCTAAACCTTAACCTAAACCAAAAAGGAAAATAAAATAAAAAATAAAAACTAATTTAAAATAAATAAATAAAAGCATAAATAAAATTAAACACCTAAATAAAATAAAAAAACCCAAACAAAATAAAATAAAATAAAAAACCTAAATAAAATCAAAACTAAACATAAAATAAAAATAAAATAAACCTAAAATAAAAACCTAAACCTAAAAAATAAACCTAAAAATAAATAAAAATTAAAACCTAAGCCTTAAACTAAAAAAGTAAACCTAAAATAAAAATGAAATAAACCAAATAAATTATGCCTAAACCTAAACTAAAATAAACTAAACAAAAATAAACCAAACCTAACCCTAAACCTAAACTAAATAAAATAAGATAAAATAATCTAAAAATAAACCTAAACCTAAACTAAAAAAGAACCTAAAAACAATCCTAAAATAAAAAACTAAAACCTAAGCCTAAGAAAAACAAAATTAAAGCCTAAACCTAAACCTAAAAATAAAAAAATAAAACTTAAACCTAAAAAATGAAATAAAAATAAAACTCAACTAAAAAATAAACTTAAACCTAAAAAATAAACTAAAATAAAAAATCTAAACTAAAATAAATAAAGCTAAAATAAATAAACTAAACTAAGTAAAAATAAAAAATAAACCTAAATAAAAATAAAAAATAAATAAACTCAAATAAAAAAATTAACTAAATAAACCTCAACCAATCGGTTTACTTAATTTGTTTTGAAAAAACCTTAACCATAAATCCTAAACCCTAAACCCTATACCCGAAACACTAAACTAACACTAAACCCTAAACCTACAACCCTAAACCCTAAAACTCTAAACCATAAACCCTAAACCCTAAACCTAAAACCTTAAACCATAAACCCTAAACCCTAAACCTTAAAACCCTAAACCGTAAACCCTAAACACTGCACTCTAAACCCTAAATAGTAAACCCTAAAACCTACAACCCTAAACCTTAAACCCCAATCCCTAAACCCTAAACCCTAAACTGTGAAGTAACTCTAAACCCTAAACTAACACTAAACACTAATAATGGGTAGAACCTTGAAGATAGGAACATCACCGTCAACTAGGCTTAGTCTAAATCTAATGATGGAAGAAGGCGATTATCACAGTGGTGGTAGGGGATCTGGAGGTGCTGGTGGATATAGAGGTGGTGGTCGGAGCAGTGGTGGTGATGGAGGGAGCAGCGAGGGAGGTTACAACTATGGTGGTGGTAGAGGGAGAAATCAGAGATATGATGGCAGATCCTGCTACTCGAGAAGCAGGGGTGGTTCTGATGGGAATTAAAGAAATTGAATAATGGCCAATCTGATTTACTGCTTATAAAATTATGTCTTTAGAGTAGTGATGATTCTACTTATCTAGGATTTTTAATTTTTTCTATGGGTGCTCATTTTTTATCTATGTCATTGCTTATGTCTTAAAAAACATGGTGTGTTACTTGGTTGATGAAATTAAAAAGAAGAAATGTTGAATCTGAATTTGTTCTCTGTTAAAAAAAACCCTTAAACCCTAAACCCTAAATTAAAACTTAAACCCTAATCCTAAAACCTAAACCTTAAACCCTAGACCATAAACTCTAAACCCTAAACCCTAAATACTAAACTATAAACCATAAACCCTAAAACCTACAACCCAAAATGGTAAACCCCAAACTTTAAACCCTAAACCCTAAACCCTAAACCCTAAACCCTAAATTAACCAAAAACCCTAATCCTAAACTCTAAACCATGAATAAAGATGTCATTAGGAGTAGATCTAAAGAATGACCAAATCCTAACATAGCTATGGTAGTTAAAGAAAATGTCTTCAAGAGACTTTCCCTTGACTATTAGATATTTGAATACCTTAAACCCTAACCCTAAATCATATTATAATATGATATATTATAGTATAATGTAGCATCATATATTTGAGCATGGAGTGAGGTGTTTTTGGATGTTAAAAGATGTTTTGAAATGTTTTAGTATATTATGGTATTGTGCCCTATACTCTATATTAATAAAAATCATAAAAATATTGATTTAATAAATCAATGATGAAATTTGTTAAATTTGAAGTGGAATTAGTTTCCAGTACCAAAGGTGTGCTATGCCACTTGTAGTTTAAAAAGTAAGATTTTAAGTTCATAATAAATATTATTTATTATAGCATAGTATAGCATCATCTATCATAATATATTGTTCAACACATTTTAAATTCTTTTAGTATTTTACATTCACACAATCGAGCCTACACTAGAATTATTTATAAAAATGTTGATTTAGACTTTAAAATGGTGAAATTTAGCCAAATTCATAATAGGTAGAGCATGGCATCATAATATATTGTTTCTATTTAAAATATGTAAGTGATACAATCAAATATTTAGTTTTTTATTGTTTAGACTAATTTTTGGATTTTTTATCTTAAATGATCTCTTGGGATGTGATATGCAATATAATATAATATAATATGTTATAGTATATTATAATATAGGATGACATAACATAGTGTAGCATCATACATTATAACATACTATTATTTATTACTACTTATTATTTAGCATATTTTAGTTTGTTATAGTATGCTGTAGTAGAGTTTGTACTGGTATAATTCATAAAAATACTAATTTATACACTAAGATGATGTGATTTGGCCAAATTTAAGGTAATATTTAGGGAACATCATTAGGGTGTGCTATGCTGTGTCATTTAATCAAAAGAATAGAATTTTGCATCCAAAATAAATGTTAATTTTTCAACCAAATTTTATAATTTTTTTGCTTAAAGTGATTCATTTTAAGGTGTAATGTAAGATAATATATTATATGAAAGCATATTAAAATATAATGTAAAAAAAATATAACTTCACATATATATTATTGTAGTAGAGTTACTAAATGTTATTGTACATTTTAGTATGTTTTACTTTTGTTATAATACATTGGGTCAAAACTCAAAAAAATGTTAATTTGAGGTTACGACGGAAGAATTTTGCCAAATTCACGGCACTCACAAAGAAGCAACACAAAAATTATCCTATTTTGTACCATTTCTAATAGAAGAATAACAATTTTACATCCAAATGAACATTATTCATATTTTGAGAAAATTTTGTTATTTGTTCCTTTTAAGTGATTATAATGAGGTGTAATGTTAGAAAATATATTATATTATAGAAAACTATAATATAACATCATATATTATAATATAACATAGCGTGTTAATTCACACTATAATATGTTTATCATGATATTGTATAGTTATTCTGAGCTTGCACCATCATAAATCATATAATTTGAATACAATTTTAAGATGATGTAATTTGAATGAATATATTGTTAGGATTTTAGTTGAAGTATTAAAGGTGTGTGTAAGAGAATAAATAAGATTTGTTGAGAATTCCATTTCATGGACATGGAGGGAGATCCACTAGGGGAACACACATGCATTAAACATGACATGTGAAGGGTCTATGTTGAGGGCATAGAAGAAGAAAATCTACTGAGGACAAGGTTTGAATTTGATTTGATTATATTATTTATGGAAAGAAGATCTGCTGGAGATAAGAATCTATAATCCACCAGGGATTAAGATTGAATTGACTTTAATTTGTTTTATTTTAATTGATGTGGAGGCATATCTCGTAGAGATATGGGCTCAAGTCTGCTAGGGATCACGTATATAAACCTTCCACTAGGGAAGCAAGTTCAGGCTATCCACTGTAGATTGGGATTTGAGTTTGATTTTATAGATTTTTTTGGGATGTATCTATTCGAGATAAAAGTTTAGTTGGATTTCTATGATTTAGACTCTACTGGGGGAGTTGGTTTAACTTTGGTCCACTGGGGAGGTTGGTTTGGAATTTGATTTGTTTGCCTGACATGTTTATATATGATTTGGGGCTCCATTGGGGAGAAGGGTGTGATTTAACTCTACTGGGAAAATTTGATTGGGTTTCATTTTATCTGAGTTCATGTACAGACACAGTCAGTGTACGATGGACCCACTAAGAAGGGGCTATATCAGCCTTGAACTACCTCAGGTTTACAAATCCAAAGGGATAGTCTACTAACTGCAAGGTAGAGTTAACCAACCTAAGTGGTTTCCTCTCGGTGTGCAATGGCTGTGCTAGGAAGAAGGCATAGAAAACTTACATCTTCCAAAGTGAGGAACAACCACTAGGGTGACCTGTTGGATGCACTATAAATCAAACCTATCCTAGGGCGACTATATAGTGAATATCATTGGGGACTTATGTCAACTCAATAATAGTCAAAATTAATTTTATCTTAATTTCATGTGATTTGATATGGTTTGTTTGGTTTAGTTTGATTTCAAATAGAAGGAATATCCATTGAAGATGTGAGCTTGGTCAAATTTGATAGATTTAATTTATGGACCATGTCGGTATGCGATGGACCCACTAAGAAAGGGCTATATTGGACTTGAGTTACAAATCCAAAGGAATAGTCTACTGGCTGTGGGGTAGAGCTAGCAAACCTTAGGGATTACTTTTTAGTGTGAAATTGATGTGCTAGGAAGAAGGTGTAGCATATTTACATCTTCTAAAGTAGGGAACAATCGCTTGGGTGACCCATTGATAGCATAATGAATTGAACCCAACTTAGGGGCAACTATTGAGCGAATGTCACTAGGGACTTATATCAACTCAAGAGCAATCAAGCAATTCCTATAAAGAGTTTTGCTGACACTACTCTGAAGATAAGATACTTGCTTTGGAAAAGGTACCCCTATGAGTGTACTCCTAATCCACAAGTGAATATATATTTTATTTATATGTTTACATGGACTCTATTAGTAGGGACCACATTGAGAAGGGGTTATGTCCTGACCTATCTCGATTTATCGACCAAGGGAGAATGCATACCCATAAAATAGATTCTCCAACCAGTGGGTGGGTACGGGGAACTCTAATCCACAAAAAACTGGTATCTAGATGGGGTCACAAAGGACGTGATCTAAATATAGTTCCCACAGGGGAGGTGCTGCTAGGGGCATTATCCTGAGCCCTGGAAAAGAAAGCCTATAGGTGTACAGTGGCCAACTCAAAGAGAAATCATAGCAGACTTACATCTACCATGAGTGGTGTATATTAAGGTGTAGGAACCAACCAACCTAAGGTCTATCTGCTAGCATAGTGAGAACCAACCAACCTAAGGTTCACAAGGTAACTATAAATTTTGAAAGAAAGCATGTAGCTTACAACTTTCCAAGTGAATTGATCATTACATAGTCATGGGATGATGCTATCTTACCTAGAGTAACTATTGAGGGAGAGCCTAAGGATGGACTTGATCGAGACTTAAAGAAGTTAGGAGGGAAGGAGCTGCTAGGGGAGTTATCCTAAACCTCAAATATACTCGACCCAGTTAGTGCATAAAGGCTAATCCAAGAAGAAAGTGTACCAGACTCACATCCTCTTAAACGAAGCCAACATGAGGTATCTTACTGACGACACATTAAGGCCTACCAAACTAACAAGGAGCTCATCGATGTGTAATGGCCAAGGAAGGAAAGCATCGCAAACTCACATCCTCCAAAGTAAGAAGACCACTAGGGTGACACCCTAGTAGGGTAACTTGTTAGCCTGACCTAGAGCAGCTACTAAATGAGTGATGTTGGGGGCATTATCTCAACTCAGAGTAGCCCGAGATAATAGATATGTGTTTATTTTATATGTTTATGTGTAGTTTATGTTTGTGTTATGTCGATGAAGGATAGGATGCCACTCGGGTTCCTTACACCTACACTAAACACATTTAGCATTCTAGGAAAGAAATAAAGTGATGAAAGTAATGTAAACTCATGCATCCTAATTAATTCCTAAAGACAATCCTATGAAATAAGAAAGTTTAATGTGAATCAAAGTTTGTTTAATGTGATTTTTCTTTTAAATTTGCTTTATTTTTGATTTAGGAAATGTGAAAGAATGTTTGCTGGTCCTAACCCATTTCCCCCATGTGTGAGTTAATTTAATTTGTCTTAGGATCATTAGGTGATTTTTATATTTTGTTTAGGTTAACGTGTGAATTAAGTGTGTTAATTTCCCCTTACCTACACCACCTTAGCATACTTAACCAAAATAATTATGAGCCAATGGATGACATAAAATCACATAAGAAACTTAAATCAGCAATGCATTTAAGAAAGAAAGGAGCCTATTGCAATTGGCTCATGATTAATGATTGATTATGCTAAAGGGTTTATATTAAGTATTTTTGTAACCCCTCTCACACATGTTTGTTGGATTTTGATTTCCTTAATGTACTTAAATTACTGAACACCTAAGCACCTACCCAAGATGAATTAGATAAGTTCTGGAAGGTTTTAGAATTTTATCAAATTAATTAAGTAGGTAATTAGTGGATTAATCCTTAATTAAGTTTGATTAAGGAAGAGAGAGGGGGGCGGTTAAGGAATAGCTTAAGGAAAATATCCCAAAATTATTTCCTAAATATCCTGTTCACTTAAGCAAATCTTAATTAACTCAATCAAGGGATTAAACCATTGATTACACACTTAATTAACCTTAATTACATTAGGAGAGTAATTAGGAATGAATCTAGCAATTACCCTAATTAAACCATTAATAAATCCAAAAAACATTAGGGGAGGCAGAAGTCATCCCACTAAATACACATGAGAAGTTTGAGATTAATTAATGGAATAATCATAGAGTAATTATCCTAATTACATTCCTAATCAAATCCAAATTCAGAAAATAACACTATTCAAAATCCTTCAAAATCAATTTTATAATATTCTACATTAAATTATCTTTTTATATGCAATTTATTTCATATTTTTTTGATTTTTCTACACTTAGATATGAATATTTGAAGATTTCATGATTAAATTAGGTAATTAATCCCTTTTACCCCAATTCTTTTAACATGGAAGAGAATAACTTCGAAATGGAATTTTCATTGATGATAATTATTTTGAAACATGATTTATAATATTTCTCTAACTAGAGCCCATTGATTGGAAGAATTGGGCACTCTCCCTTATGATTAATAAGCTGATAAGATCGCCCTTAGTAGGCCTCTCTATGGCCAAAGGCCTTCCCAAGTGGGTTCCTTTCCTCCCATCTTACGATGGGCAATAATAGGTCTCCTTAGAACTAAAATAATCTCTCCTACTCAAAAATCCTAAGGACGGACCAACTTGTTATGAGCTTGAATCATTTTAGCTTTGTACAACTTGAGGTTTTGGCATGCCCGCAGGCATCTCTCCTCCAAACTTTTGAGCTTTTCTAACCGCAACTTGGTGTTATGCTCTATTGTGATCTTGCTACCCATAGCTATCCTTAATGATGAGAGTTGGACTTCTAATGGTAGAATGACTTTGGACCCATGCACTAAAGAGAAAGAGTAGATTGAGTTTGAGTTATATATGTGGTGCGGTAGGCCCACAAGGCTTCAACTAATTTCTTATGCCACTGTCACTTGTAGTTGTCGAGTGTCTTCTTTAGTATTTGGATGAGAGTTTTGTTGAAGGCTTCTTCTAAGTTATTTTCCCTTGAATAATTGATAGTAGAATATCTCAAATCTATGATGTGTCTCTGGGAAAAGTTGTTGATCTCGATGATCTTGAATACAATACTATTATCAGATATAATTCATAAAGGCACTCCGAACATATATATGATATAGTTCTTAAAAAATTGGAGCACATGCTACGCTATGACCTCTCTGAGTGGAATCACCTTTGCCCATTTGGAAAAGTAGTCAGTAGCAGCTAAGATGAACTGATGACCCTTGGAAGAAGGAGGATCAATCAGACCCACTATGACAGTGCCCTAACACTCGAATGGCCATGAGGCCAATGTAGGAAGTAGATTTTTAGGTGGTTGGTGTAGGACCTCATAGTGTATTTGACATTGGTGGCATCGCCTAGTAGTATCCATACAATCTTTGATCATCAGCGACTAGTAGTATCCTAGTCTCTTGATCTTGGATTTCATCTTTGAACTAGATTGGTTGGTTCCACATAATCTTGAATGTACCTTGGTCACAATCTTATGAGCTTCATGCTTGTCTAAACAACATAGCCACATATGATCAAAATACTTTTGGTATAAGACACCATCCATAAGAGTGTAGGAAAGTGCTCTCTACTTCATCTGATGGGCTTAGGACTTCTCTTGAGGTAGTTTTCCTATATTTAGGTCATCCATGAATGGTTGCCTCTAATCTAACTCATCGTCCTTCTTAAAAATGTCAACCTCCCCTTCAAGAGAGTACTTTTTGATGAGTTCAATATCAATAAGGGATAAAACTAATCTATTTTTGACCTATATTGATATGGACTCATCCTCAAGACATGCTAACTCAATGGCAAGCTTGGCTAAAGAATATGCTATGACGTTCTCTCCTCGAGAAATCTTATAAATGGTAACCTGTAAGATTTGGGCTAATAACTCCATGGTGTACTTATGGTAGTGATGGAGCTTAGGCTTTATAACCTTATAGGACCCAGCGATTTGGTTGATAACTTGCTGAAAATCCCAAAAGATATTGATGTTCTAGATGCTTAGGGTAACAGCTAACTCTAGACCGACAATCAGAGCCTCATAGTCAGCTTCGTTGTTGGTGCAAGGATTGAACATATGATATGATAATCTCATCATATCACGATCTGAAGTTAAGAGAACTATTCCTACCCTTGTTTTTCTTGAATAGTAGATTGTGGTTCTTCTCCTCTTTGAGAGGAAGCCACACTATCAAAGTACATCTCCAAGTGGTGAATGCTAGTATCCCTTAAGTTCATGATTTATTCATCGGGGAGATAATCATTAAGAGAAAAGTCAACAGAAAGTGGATATGCTGCTATGAAATTCGTTAGCACTTATCCTTTCACCGCATGGAGTGGTATGAAGGTAATGTCAAACTATGAGAGGATCATGGACTGTCATGCCAATCGTCTGATTAGCATCGATCATGTCATGAGATACTGTTGTGAATTGATCATAGAGATTAAGTTCACCTTATGAGAAAGCATGTAGTGTTGTAGCTTTTGTGATGCAAAGATTAAAGCTAGGCAATACTTCTCAATGGGTGGATAATTATCTTCAGCAGGGATTAAATGATGGCTGAGGTAGTAGAGTGCATTTTTCATCCCTTTTTCTTTTACTTGGGCCAACAAAGCACTAAGGGAGTCATCTAACACAACAATGTAAAGTATAAGCAGCTTGCCTAGGATTGGGGCTGCTAGAATCGATGGCATCATTAGGTAATGCTTAATGTATTCGAAGACATGCTCACACTTATCATCCATGTTGAACTTCACATCCTTTTTGACAAGTGCTGAGAATGGCTGACATTTTCTTGATAGGTTGGATATAAAGCATCTTAGATATGTCAACCACCCTTAGAATGATTTGAGTTGAGTTAATCTTTTAGGGGGTGGCATTTCTAATATCGCCATGATCTTCTCCAGACAATTTCAATTCCCTGGTGTCGAACAACAAACCCAAGGAATTTCCTTGAAGCTACTCCAAATGCACACTTCAAGGGGTTCATTTTGAGGTTAATTTATTTTAACTATTCAAAAACTACTCTCAAGTCAAAGAGATAGTCTTCCTTTTCTATACTTTTGACTAGAGATCATCGACATAGAACATGACTTGATAGTGAATGAGTTCATCAAAGATTTAAGTCATAGCCCGCTGGTATGTAGTACCATTATTTTTAAGGTCAAAAGACATGACCATATAGCAAAAGATTCTTATCAGGGCTCTAAAAGTAGTGTTTCTTTCATCTCCAGGGGCCATATTTATGTGGTTATATCTAAATGATCCATCCATGAAATAGAAGACTGCATGAGATGAGGCAATGTCCACCATCGACTCCGGATTAGTAGTGGAAATTCTTCTTTTGGACAAGCATTATTTAAACTTCTAAAATCAATGCATATGTGAATTTGGTCATTCTTTTTCATAACTAGGATGACATTGACTAACCAGGTAGGGTATGTTTCTTCCCGAATGAAGCCACCATTGATTAGTTTCTTAACTTTAGAAATAACCTATTATTTTATGTCTAATCGCATGTGTCTAGGAGTTTGCTTGATAGGGTTAGCAGTAGGCTCTATTGCTAGTTTATGGAATTCTATGATAAGAGCCAATCCAAGAATCTCCTCATAATTCCATGCAAAGTAATCCTTAAACTCAGTCAATAGCCTAACTAAGTCATTGGTTTTAATTTCATTCAATAAATAACTGATGTATATCAACCATGGATCTTCTTCAGTTCCTATGTTTATTTCATTGAGCTCATCGATGGTTGACTTGTTCTCTTCTTTGAACTTTGGTGGTGCATCTTTGACATCAAAATCATCTGGATCATCTGAAATTTCTAAGCATAGCTCCTCACATAAGTTAATTTGATTTGACAAGAACCTATTAGATTCCAAATGATTGGTGATGACTAAGCAGTAATCATTATCATTAACTGGGCCCACATTACTAAATCCTAGTCCTAGTCTTGATTGAGAGGTTTTGAATTTATTCTTCCATATTCTTTCAAAGTAGTCTGACTTGTACTTTGACCAAGTATGTGGGATTAACCCTTTCTTTGCTAAATTATGAACACAAGGCAAGTACCAATCAAAAGGTAATTTTATTAAATCTTTATATGAATCATCCTCAAGTTCTAAATCAACTTCTTGACTTGAGGATGATGCTCCTAGAAAGAACCTCTGATTCTTCACACCTATGGATGACTTAGGTGCTTCCTTAAGAACCAAACCCTCAGCTTTTTAAGAGGAAAGTGGCCTTAGAGCTAAGGTTCCCAACTGATGCCTAACTATTTCACATATAGACTTGGATACACTTATGCTTTTCTTTGGAGCCCGGTCTTCATCGCTATCTAGTTTAAGTGTCACCTCTAAGGGAATCTACTCTTGAGAAGAGCTGGCTGGTGTGCTAACCGTATAAGACTCATCCTATGAACTAGATTTTAAGTTTATATGAATAGCAGGTGCACTCCTTTGTAGATGGGACATAGCTTTTATTGGGTGGTGAATAATGAGATTTTCCTCCCTTAGGACTACCTCTAAACTGGCCTCTTCCGCTGCTTGGTGGAGGTCAAGTCATCCTACCCATATGTTTGAATGGAGTAATGAAATGTGGGTGGAATCTAATATCAGGCTCCACTTCCTCCTCCAAGTCTATTTTCGCTCCCTTTTATTTTTGTTTTCATTTCATCTTATCTTATCTTTTCTTTTCTTTTCTCTTTTTTTTTTTTTCTTTTCCTTTTTTTTTATTTTCTAACTTTGCCTAGTTCATGAGAATAGACTTGTTGATTTTGAGGGAGGTAGTAAGCCACATCCTTATATATGCTGACTTCATGAACTATAAATGGCTTGAGATCTCCTTTAACATAATAGATGATCCCACCTCTCACAAACTTCATATGCTAATGTAGAGAGGATGGAACTATGCTATTCTCATGTGTCCATGGTCTTCTAAGCAAAGCATTGAAAGATGTATCTAAGTCTACAATGTGAAACTTGGCTTCAGTCTTCTAATCATCTATCTCCAAGGGCAACACTATGGAGCTTAAGGCCTGTTGACCTCACTTTTGGAGTGTGGATTCAATCTTCCCATCTTAGACATAGGAGTCTTCTAGACACTAAGACTTCCTTATTCATAAGACACTTCTAACAATTAGGTAAACACTTAACCTGAGCCTAAACACTTAGAAGGGTTATCCATAGGATTAGGTTATGCCTTAGGGATTAGGATAATCCACATACCCTACAACCCAAATCCAATCCATGTTCACCTTCTCAAACCAAACCTCAAGTTCAATTCAAACATTAAATTCAAATCCAAATCCAAACCCAAATTCCAAAACCAAATGATTGAATCTCATGATCAAATCCAAACTTGAAACCGTCCCCAAGCCATATGACCTATCCCTTGGACTTAGCAAAATATTAATCCAAATCAATCAAAATCAATTGATTTTATTAAAATAAATTTATATCTTCAATCATATTCCTAAATATAAATCAAATCTATATTCAAATGATCAAAACTAAATCAAACTACATCAAATTAAATCAAAACCCTTCCTAAGCCATATGAACTATCCCATGGACTTAGCTAAATCATAATCCAAATAAATTCAAACTCAATTGATTTTCTCATAAATCAATCATATTTTCAATCATGTTCAAAAATTTAAATGAATATATATTTAAATCATCAAAACTAAATCAAACCAAATCAAAGTACAAACCTAAGCCACATGACTCAACTCCATGGACTTAGCCAAATTCCTTCATTCCAAAACCCATATTCAATTGATTTTCTCATGAATCAA
Organism: Cymbidium sinense; assembly: GCA_021442155.1. Lineage (NCBI taxonomy): Eukaryota > Viridiplantae > Streptophyta > Magnoliopsida > Asparagales > Orchidaceae > Cymbidium > Cymbidium sinense. The sequence goes on along the minus strand of JAKCPB010001408.1, from coordinate 61,722 downwards.
TCATACCTTTAATCATATTCACAAATATAAATGAAATTTACAATCATCAAGCCAAACCAAAATCAACCCAAGTCAAGCCCAACTTAACCCTTTTGACTTGAAATGTTCAAATGAAACAAAACCCATTTGAACCCAAGCCAATTCCAATTGAATTTATATATCAATCCCAAATCTATATATAAACTCAACTAAATCAAACTCAACCCAAAATCATGCCAACTAAACCCAATTGGTCCACTTAACCCAAAGTATCCAATTTGACTTATTGGAGCCAAGTTTTAATTCTACCCAAATTTGATTGAACCAAGCCCATCAAAACCTCCCATCATTATTGTTGATCATCTTAGTTGATCAATTATCATAAATTGGTCAAACAAGTTAATTTGGTCATTTGACCAAGTCAACCCTTAACCCATTTGAACCCAAACTAGCCAAATTGCAAACCTAAGCCAAATCCTTGAAACTAATGATTCATACCAAATCAAAATCAATATTTGAATATGACCCCTTCAATTAAGTCAAACAAAACCCAATTGGCCCTCTTGGCCAAAGTTGACCCAAATTGACCTAAAAGACCAAATTGGGTCATATAAAATATAAACCAAATTGATTGCAACTAATGGCTCAAGTTCATTCCAAATTGATTGTTGAACTTGACCAAATCCTTGATTGGACCTAATCTAACTAGCCCAAATTGACATAAAGGTTCAAGTTGGCCTAAATTAAAACCAAATCCAAATTAATTGAAACCAAATTCTACAATCATCTTCAATTGGTCAACTTAACCTAAACCAACACCCAACACAAGTTAATTTGGCCAATTCATCAACATAACCCATTTGACCCAAATGAATTCAAATGAGCTAAGATCAAATCTAAGCGAAACAAAACCAAACCAATTGAACCAAATAATCCCAAATGATCATATGAACTTGATCCAACACTTGGATTAACCCAATTTATCCAATTGGTCAACTTGATCCAACCTAACCCAATTTGACCTAAATGAGTCAAATTGAGCCAAACCTAACCAAAATGACTCCAATTGACTTGAAATTTGGGCTAAGCCACTTCTCGCTCATTTCAAATTTGACTAAATCAAATCCAATGCTAAATGATCATTCTACCCTTGGGTCAAAGGCATCACATAAGACAAATCACCAATGTAAGTGGTCATCTCCATTCTTGGCCACTGTACTCCCAATGGTCCACCTAGGTACCTAGACACCGCCTAATGGGTGAATGGGTGGTTACCATGACCCATGGGAAGTGAAATCACCACCCTCCCCATTTGTAGCATTTAAAACCCATAGACACCCATGATTCCTCCTCCTCCACACATTCAACCAACCAAGCTAACTCACCTCCCCTGCCACCCACGACTCCTGAGCAAGGATGCCACTAGAAGCCAAACTCAATCCCACTGTCTGATCAAGATGAAGGGGGTATACACCCCCTCATTTCCACTCAAACACACAAAAAATCATTCCTTAGAGCCCTAGCTACTCAAGATGAGCCACTAGAGCCATTCCCTAAGCTCCCAAGCTCATTCTTTGATCAAAAAATGCCATTCCCGTCCATCTCAAAATAAGACACTCCCATTTTTGACCAAACTTCCCCATTTCTCCATCAAATTTAAATTAACTTTGCACGCACCTTGCCTAGGCCTCATCAAGCAAGAATGAATCATCTCCTAAGCTTCCCGAGCACTAGAGGTGGGTCTTTAATCAAAGATGAGCTCCAAATCTTTGGTTCATGGCCTTTAAAGTGAACATCGAGGAATTGATCCAACTGATGCTCAACAGGGCTTCATCTCCACCAGGTGAAGCTTCTTCAATCATTCAAGCTGTCAGTCCTGATCTCCAACGAGGTATATGGGTTGGAGCTTTTTGAAGAAAACATGCATCTCATGTGATCTTGATCGTTGGATCCCCTCTAATCGATGTCGTGAAGGTGTAGGATCCTTTTGGAGTTGATCTGAGCTCAGGTAAGCTTAGATAAAGTGAGCAATGGTTAATGGAATCCATTCTACCTCACTTGCATGATGTTAGATCACGCACCATTTGTTCCACGTGATCGAAATTGAAGGTCTCAATTAGATCCACTAGATCGATCTAATTTAATCCTATTAAATTATGGGATTAATCATAGCCATTTGATCATAGATCAGATAGCAAACAAGAAAAATCCGCACGGCCAATGATCAAATATAAGTTTAAGTAGCCAATCCCACAACGCCATGCAGAAAGTGCACCGCATCAGCACGCCATGTGGCGCCAATAGGGTTAGGCATTAATTAGGCTTAATTAATCATTTTTAATGGCTAAAACATCTAAAAATCATAAAAAATCATAGAGAAAAAAATGCAAATAAATACTCATTTTAAGATATTTCAGAGGAGAATTAATTAAAAATGATCTTAACTAATTTTTAATAATAATTAAGGTTTAATTAAAGTTTAATTGCAAAATTTATTAGCTTAATGGGATGACCTCTGACTCCCATGATTTTCTTGGGATTTATTGCTCATTGGAAAAATTTAATAATTAAATCTTAACTACTCATTTTAAGTTAATTAATGATTAAATAATCTCATGAACAGTAATAAATTGGTTAATTAAGCTTATTAATCATTGTTCAACACTAAGTGAACTTAGGAATAGGGTCGAGACCCCTTTCCCTAAGTTCATTTAACCCTTTTTTAAAATCAAATTAATTAAGATTTAACTAATTAATTAAATCACTTAATCAAATTAAACTCATAATCACATCAGCTCTTAATTAATTAAACATGGGGTAGATCTTTAGGTGTTTAATAACCTAAAGGAGTTTAAAGAAATTATGGTTAGTCCACATGTGTGGGAAAACCATAAGAGCAATTAATTAAGTCCTTTAATCTAATTAACTATTAATCAAGAGCCAATTGCATTAGGCCCCTTATCTTTCCTAAGAATGTTGGAAGTTTATTTTCCATGCATATCATGTTGGCTCATAATTATTTAGTTAATTACTTTAAGGTGAAATAGGTAAGGGTAATTAATTCATCTAATTAAAGGTTCAACTTAATTAACCCATAAACTCAACTTAATTACATTTCCTTAAATTAAATCAAATCACTAATGTGGGAATGGGTTTAGAACGTTAAGTGATGATTTCTCTTCTCCTCTTTAAATCAAATCAAATCTAAAACTTAATTAATAAAAAAGCTTTCATTTGCTTTAAATAATCTTATTTGATTTGATTATCCTTAAGAACTAGTTTGGCTGAATGAATCACATGCTTATATTTGATTGTCCTCTTTCCAATCATGTTAAATTTGGTACGTCATTTGAAGTCATGCATCCATCTTTTCAAAATCAAGTAAAATAAAATTGATTTCCTTTATGTAATCTTGCATGTGTTGATTTAATTTAATATATGTGTGGCTATTATCACTATGAAATCCAAATGTTTTTTTTGAAAGTTTATAAATGAATAATAATGTGTTATGTTGCTAGTTATAAATACATAAGAAATGCATGTGCTTATAGCTTAAGTATATGAATGTTGACTTCTCCTTCTTCTATTCATGTGTTGATTTATATAAGATTGAATGGTAATGGGTATATTGTGTGGACATCCTGGGAACACGATGCTTCAGCTAGCCCCAAGGAGGTCATTTGATTACCTTACTTCCCTAGTTTGTTACTTGGTTGTCAAAATAAAAATGAAGAATTGTTGAATCTAAATTTGTTCTCTCTTAAAAAAAATTAAAAACCCTAAACCTAAACCCTAAACCCTAAACCATAAACCCTAAACCCTAAAAACCCTAATCCCTAAATCCTAAACTCTAAACCTTAAAACCTACAATCATAAACCCTAAATCCTAAACCCCAAAGTATAAACACTAAACCCTAAACCATAACTCCAAAACCCTAAACCCTAAAACCTAAACCCTAAACCCTAAAACATAAAAACCTAAACCTAAACTAAATAAAACTTAAAAATAAAATATATAAATAAAACCTAAGCCTAAATAAAAAGAAATAAATAAAATAAATAAAAACCTAAACTAACACCAAAACCTAAACCTAAACCTAAACTTAAACTTAAAAATAAAATGAAATAAAAAATAAAAAATAAACTGAAATAAAATAAATAAAAACCTAAACTAAACTAAAAAATAAAATAAATGTAAAAATATAACGCTTAAATAAAATAAAAACTAAACATAAAATAAAAAATAAAATAAACCTAAAATAAAATAAAATAAAAACTAAATAAAAACCTAAACCTAAAAAATAAACCCAAAAATAAAACCAAAAAATTAATAAAAAAACCTAAACCCTAAACTAAAAAAAAAAACCAAAACATAAATTAAACAAAACAAAATAAACATAGACCTAAACTAAAATAAACTAAACTTAAATATATAAAACTTAAACTTAAACCTAAAATAAACTAAATCTAAACCCTAAAGTAAATAAAATAAAATAAACTAAAATAAACCTAAACCTAAACTAAAAAAAACACCTCAAAATAAACCTAAAATAAAAACCTAGAACCTAAACCTAAAAAATTAAAATAAAAACCTAAACCTAAATATAAAAATAAAAAAATTATAACCTAAAAAATAAAATAAAAATAAAACTAAATAAAATAATAAACATAAACCTAAACCTAAACCTAAAAAATAAACTAAAATAAAAAACATAAACTAAAATAAATAAACCTAAAATAAATAAACTAAACTAAATAAAAATAAAAAATAAACCAAAAAAAATTAATAAAATAAATAAACTAAAATAAATAAAAAGTAAACTAAATAAATTAAATAAACCTAAACTTACTAGTTTACTTAATTTAAAAAAAAAACACCCCAAAAACCTAAACCCTAAATCCTAAATTCTAAACCATAAACCCTAAAATAAATCCTAAACCCTAAACCCTAAACCTGCAACCATAAAAAATCCTACCCCCTAAACCCTAAACCCTAAACCCTAAACCCTAAACCCTAACCCTAATCCTAAACCCTAAACCCTGAAAATCCTAAAGCTTAAACCATAAACCCTAAACCCTAAACTAACCCTAAACCCTATGCTAACCCAAAACCCAAAACTTAGAACCCTAAACCCTAAAAACCCTAAACCCTAAACACTAAACACTAAACCCTAAACCCTAAACCCTAACTGTAAACCCTAAACCCTAAAACCATAAACCATAAAACCCTAAACTCTAAACCCTAAAAACCTAAAAACCTAAACCTAAACTAAATTAATCCTAAAAATTAAATAAATAAATAAAACCTAAACATAAATAAAATAATAAAATAAAATAAAATAAAAACCTAAACTAAAATCTAAACCTAAACCTAAAAATAAAATAAAATAACCTAATAAAAATAAACTAATAAAAATAAATTAAAATATAATAAATAAAAACCTAAATTGAACTAAAAAATAAAATAAACCTAAGTATAAAATACCTAAATAAAATAAAAACTAAATGTAATTTAAAAATAAAGTAAACTTGAAATAAAAATTAAAAACCCTAAAATACAAACCCCAAAATCCTAAAACCTAAAATATTAAAGTTAAAACCTAAGTAAATAGAACTTAAAATAAAATAAATAAATAAAACTAAACTAAAATTCAATAAATACAATAAAGAAAATAAAAAATAAACTAAAACCTAAAAAAAGAAAATAAAATAATTAATAAAACTAAACTAAAATAAAATAAATTAAAACCTAAACTAAATTATAATTTTAAAAATATAAATAAACTAAAAACTAAACTTAAATTAAAAATAAAATAAAGTTAAAACAAAATAAAATAAAAACACACTGAAAACCTAATCCTAAAAAATAAACCTAAAACTAAATAAAAAATAAACCAAAACCTACAAGTTTATATAATTTAAAAATTAATAATAAATTTTAAACCCTAAACCCTAAATCCTAAACCATAAACCCTAAATCTTAAACCCTAAATTCTAAACCCTAAACCCTAAACCCAAAAAACCCATAAAATATAAGCCTTAAACCCTAAACCCTAAACACTAAACTAACCCTAAACCTTAAACCCTAAACTTTTGGATTAGTTTTAGCATTTAGGGTTTAGGGTTAGAGTTTTTTTATAAATATTTTTTTATTTTTTTAAAAATTAAGTAAACTCATAGGTTTAGGTTTATATAATTTATTTATTATTTATTTTAGTTTATTTTATCTTTTATTTTAATTTACATTTATTTTTATTTTTATTTATTTTAGTTTATTTATTTTTTTATTTATTTCAGTTTAGGTTTTTTATTTTAGTTTATTTTGAAGGTTTAAGTTTATGTTTAGTTTTTTTTTTTTAGGTTTAGGTTTTACATTTTCATTTTAGGTTTAATTTTAATTTTACATTTTATTTCAGGTTTAGGTTTATTTTCAATTTATTTTATTTTATTTAGTTTATATTCATGTTTAGGTTTAGGTTTAGTTTATTTTAGGTTTAGATTTTATTAATTTAATTTTAGTTTATTTTAGCTTAGGTTTAGTTTTATTTTATTTTTATTTTAGGTTTTGGTTTTGTTTTTTAGTTTAAGGTTTAGGTTTTATTTTTTATTTATTTTTAGGTTTTATTTTTAGGTTTATTATTTTGGTTTAGGTTTTTATTTAGTTTTTATTTTATTTTCTTTGAGGTTTATTTTATTTTTATTTTTATTTTTGGTTTAGTTTTTATTTTATTCAAGTTTTTATTTTTTAATTTAGTTTAGGTTTCTATTTATTTTATTTTGGTTTAGTTTTTAATTTTTTATTTTATTTCTTTTTTTGGTTTAGGTTTAGGTATTAGTTTATGTTGTTATTTTATTTTATTTTTAACTTTAATTTAGTTTAGGTTTTTTAATTTATTTTATTTTTTAGGTTTTATTTAGTTTAGTTTTAGTTTGTTAGGTTTTTAGTGTTTAGGGTTTAGGGTATAGGGTTTGGGAGGGTCAAGGGTTTAGGGTTTATGGTTTAAGGTTTAGGTTTGTAGGTTTTAGGGTTCAGGGTTTAGGGTTTAGGGATTTAGGTTTAATGTTTAGGGTTTAGGGTTGTAGGTTTATGGTTTAGAGCTTAAAGTTTATGGTTAATTTTAGTGTTTAGGGTTTAGGGTTAGGGTTTTTATTTTTTTTAATTTTATTATTTCATTATTATTTTTAAATTATTTAAACTTATAGGTTTAGGTTTATTTAGTTTATTTATTTTTAGTTTATTTTATTTTATTTATTTTGATTCAAGTTTATTTTTATTTTTATTTATTTTAGTTTATTTATTTTAGTTTAGGTTTTTTATTTTGGTTTATTTTTTAGGTTTAGGTTTATTTTTTAGTTTAGTTTTATTTTTATTTTATTATTTAGGCTTCAATTTTATTTTTTATTTTTAGGTTTCAGGTTTTTATTTTAGGTTTATTTTTATGTTTTATTTTTTAGTTTAATTTTAGGTTTATTTTTAGTTTATTTTATTTAATTTAGTTTAGGTTTAGGTTTAGGTTTAGTTGATTTTAGGTTTATGTTTAGGTATTATTTATTTTAGTTTAGTTTATTTTAGTTTAGGTTTTGGTTTATTTTATTATTATTTTAGGATTAGGTTTTTAGTTTAGGGGTTAGGTTATATTTTTTGTTTGTTTTTTGGTTTTATTTTTAGGTTTATAATTTAGCTTAAGGTTTTTATTTAGTTTTTATTTTATATTATTTTATGTTTATTTTATTTTTATTTTATGTTTAGATTTAATTTTATTTAGGTTTTAGTTTTTCATTTAGTTTAAGTGTTTATCTATTTTATTTTAGTTTAGTTTTTATTTTCTATTTTATTTTAGTTTTATGTTTAGAATTAGCTTATAGTTAATGTTTTTATTTTATTTTATTTTATATTTTATTTTGGTTTAGGTTTTTTTATTTATTTTATTTTTAGGTTTTGTTTAGTTGAGGTTGAGGTTTTTATGTTTTTAGGCTTTAGGCTTTAGGGTTTAAGGTTTATGGTTTAGGATTTCATAGTTTAGGGTTTTAGGGTTTTAGGGTTTAGGTTTAGGGTTAGGGTTTAGGGTTTATGGTTTACGAATTAGTGTTTAGGCTTTAGGGTTAAGGTTTTTAGCGTTTAGGGTTTAGGGTTCTGTGTCTAGGGTTTAGGGTTTAGGGTTTAGGTTTTAAGGTTAGGGTTTATGGTAAACTTAAGGTTTAGGGTTTTTTTTTAAATTAACTAAACCATTATGTTTTGGTTTATTTAGTTTATTAAGTTTATTTATTTATTTAGTTATTTATTTGAGTTTATCTTATATTTCATTTTTATTTATTTTTATATTTTATATTTAGCTTAGTTTATTTATTTTAGTTAAGTTTTCTATTTTAGTTTATTTTTAGGTTTAGGTTTAGGTTTAGGTATATTTTTTAATTGAGTTTTATTTTATTTTATTTTTTAGGTTTATGTTTTATTTTTTATCTTTTTGTTTAGGTTCAGGTTTTTATTTTATTTTATTTAGGCTTAAGTTTTAGGTTTTATTTTTTAGTTTAGGTTTAGGTTTAATTTTAGTATTTTTTTATTTAGTTTAGGTTTAGGTTTACATTTTGTTTATTTTAGGTTTAGGTTTAGGTTTTGTTTATTTTAGTTTAGTTTATTTTAGTGTAGGTTTAGGTTTTATTATTATTTTTATTTTAGGATTAGGTTTAGGTTTTGTTTATTTTAGTTTAGGTTTAGGTTTTTTTATTTTTTTATTTTAGGTTTAGTTTTTTTTTTTAAGTTTAGGGTTTAGGTTTTATTTCATATTTATTTTTAGTTTTTCTTTTTAGATTTATTTTTTTAAGTTTAGGTGTTTATTTAGTTTTTTATTTTAGTTTAGTTTAATTTTAGGTTTATTTTATTTTTATTTTACATTTAATTTCTATTTTATTTAAGTTTTTTATTCTTAGGTTCATTTTATATTTTAGTTTACTTTAAGTTTTTTTATTTTAGTTAATTTTATTTTATTTTATACTTAGGTTTAGGTTTAGGTTTTAGTTTAGGTTTTTATTTTATTTTATTTTATTTAGGTTTAGGTTGATTTATTTATTTATTTTTAGGTTTTATTTAGTTTAACTTTAGGTTTTTAGGTTTTTTTGGGTTTCAGGTTTAGGATTTAGGGTTTAAGATTTTAGAGTTTTAGGGTTTAGTGTTTAGAATTTAGGGTTAGGGTTAAGGGTTTAGGGTTTATAGTTTAGGGTTTATGATTTAGGGTTTAGGGTTTAGCATTATAGGTTTAGGGTTTAGGGTTTAGGATTAATTTTAGGGTTTAGGGGTTAAGGTTTAGTATTTAGGATTTAGGGTTTAAGATTTAGGGTTTAGGGTTTAGGTTTTTTTTAAAACTAAGTAAACAGGTACGTTTATGTTTATTTTGTTTATTTAATTTATTTATTAGTTATTTTGGTTTATTTTATTTTATTTTATTTATTTATGTTTATCTTTTATTTTTATTTAGTTTAGTTTATTTATTTTAGATTTATTTATTTTAGTTTATTTTTTAGGTTTAGGTTTTATTTTTTATTTTTATGTTTAAGTTTAGCTTTTTTTTAAGGTTTAGGTTTTAGGTTTTTATTTTAAGTTTATTTTTAGGTTTTATTTTTTAGTTTAGGTTTAGGTTTATTTTTAATTTATTTTATTTTATTTACTTTGAGTTTAGGTTTTGTTTATTTTATGTTTTGGTTTTGGTTTTACTTATTTTAGTTTAAGTTTAGGTTTATGTTTTTTAGGTTAGGGTTTAGGCTTTATTTTTTTATTTTTAGCTTTATTTTTTATGTTTAGGTTTTTATTTAGTTTTTATTTTATTTTATTACAAGTTTCTTTTATTTTTTTAAATTAAGTAAATGGATAGGTTCAAGTTTATTTAGTATATTTAGTATATTTTTTATTTATTTTAGTTTACATTATTTTTAAATTTTTTTAGGTTTATTTTTTATTTTTATTTAGTTTAGTTTATTTATTTTAGGTTTATTTATTTTAGTTTATGTTTTTTTATTTTAGTTTGTTTTTAAGATTAGGTTTAGGTTTTTATTTTATTTTTTTATGTTTTAGATTTTTATTTTAAGTTTATTTTTAGGTTTTATTTTTTATTTTAGGTTTATTTTTATTTTATTTTATTTAGTTTAAGTTTAGGTTTAGTTTATTTTAGGTTTAATTTTAGGTCTAATTTATTTTATTTTAGGTTTAGGCTTATTTTAAGCTTTAGGGTTTTGGCTTTAGTGTTTAGGGTTTAGGGTTTAGGGTTTAGGATATAGGGTTTAGGGTTAGCTTAGTGTTTAGCATTAGTTTATGGTTTAGAGTTTTGGGTTTAGGCTTTAGGACATAGGGTTTTTAGGGTTTAGGGTTAATTTAGAGATTAGGGTTTACGATTTTAGGGGTTTAGGGTTTAAGATTTAGAGTTTAGGGTTAGGGTTAGGGTTTAGGGTTTAGGGTTTAGGGTTTAGGGTTAGTTTAGGGTTTAGGGTTTAGGGTTTAGAGTTTTTGGGTTAAGGTTTAGGGTTTAGGGTTGTAGGTTTAGGGTTGTAGGTTCAGGGTTAATTTTGGGATTTAGGGTTTAGGGTTTAGGATTTAGGGTTTATGATTTAGGGTTTAGGGTTTAGGTTTTTTATTTTAATTAAGTAAACAGTTAGGCTTAGGTTTATTTAGTTTATTTAGTTTATTTTTTATTTTTAATAGTTTTTAATATTTTATTTTTATTTAGGTTTATTTTTTATTTAAATTTGCTTAGTTTATTTATTTTATGTTTATTTATTTTACTTTATTTTTTAGGTTTAGGTTTAGGATTTTATTTCTTTTTTAGTTTTGTTTTTATTTTATTTTATTTTTTAGGTTAAGGTTTTATTTTTTTATTTTTAGGTTTAGGTTTAGGTTTTTATTTTATTTTTTTAGGTTTAAGTTTTAGGCATTTATTTTAGGTATTTTTTTTACATTTTTTTAGTTTAGGTTTAGGTTTATTTTTTGATTATTTTATCTTATTTAGTTTAGGTTTTAGGTTTAGTTTATTTTAGGTTCAGGTTAAGGTTTTCTTTATTTTGGTTTAGTTTAATTTAGTTTAGGTTTAAATTTATTTTATATTGTTTATTTTATTTTAATTTAGGTTTAGATTTTTTTTTTAGTTTAGGGTTTAGGTTTTATTTTTCCTTTATTTATAGGTTTTATATTTAGTTTTATTTTTAGGTTCATGTTTTTATTTAGTTTTTATTTTATTTTATTTTAGGTTTATGTTATTTTTATTTTATGTTTGGGTTTTATTTTCTTTAAAGTTTTTATTATCAGGCTTATTTAATTTTTTAGTTTTGTTTACTTTTTGATTTATTTTATTTTAGTTTATTTTTATTTTTTATTTTATTTTATTTTTAGGTTTAGGTTTTGGTTTAGGTTTTTATTTTATTTATTTTATTTTATTTATGATTAAGTTTTTTTATTTCTTTTATTTTTAGATTTTATTTAGTTCAGGTTTAGGTTCTTAGGTTTTTAGGGTTTAGGGTCTAGGGTTTAAGGTTTAAGGTTGTAGGTTTTAGGCTTTAGCATTTAGGGTTTTTGGGTTTAGGGTTTAGGGTTTAAGGTTATAGGTTTAGGGTTTACGGTTTAAGTTTTTTAAATTTTTAAATTTTATTTTATTTTTTAAATTTAAGTAAACTTGCAGGTTTAGGTTTAATTAGTTTATTTTATTTATTTATTTTATTTTGGTTTAATTTTATTTTTATTTACTTTAGATTATTTCTTTTAGGTTTATTTATTTTAGTTTAGGTTTTTTATTTTAGTTTATTTTTTAGGTTTAGGTATTATTTTTTATTTTTAGGTTTAGGTTTAGGTTTTTATTTTATTATTTTAGTTTTAGGTTTTAGGTTTATTTTTAGGTTTTATTTTTTAACTTAGGTTTAGGTTTGTTTTTAGTTTATTTTATTTTATTTAGTTTAGGTTTAGGTTTAGGTTTAACTTATTTTTGGTTTTGGTTTTGGTTTTATCTATTTTAATTTAATTTATTTTAGTTTATGTTTAGGTTTTTTTTAGTTTAGGGTTTAGGTTTTATTTTTTTATTTTTTATAGGTTTATTTTTTAGGTTTAGGTTTTTATTTAGTTTTTATTTTATTATATTTCAAGTTTATTTTCATTTTATTTTAGGTTTAGTTTTTATTTTATTTAGGTTTTTTACTTTTTAATATAGTTTAGGTTTTTATTTATTTTATTTTTTTAGTTTTTCTTTTTTATTTATTTTCTTTTTTAAGTTTATGTTTAGGTTTAGGTTTAGGTTTAGGTTTTGGTTTATTTTTTTTATTTTATTTTTGTTTAGGTTTTTTATTTATTTTGTTTTTAGGTTTTATTTAATTTAGGTCTAGGTTTTTAGCTTTTTAGCATTTATGGTTTAGGGTTTAATGTTGGTGGTTTAGGTTTTAGGGTTTAGAGTTTAGGGTTTAAGGTGTTAGGGTTTAGGGTTTAGGGTTTAGGGTCTAGGGTTTTTAGGGTTTAAGGTTTAGGGTTAGCTTAGGGCTTAAGGTTTTTTAGGGTTTATGTTTAGGGTTAGTTTAATGGTTTAGGGTTTAGGGTTTAAGGTTTAGGTTTTTTTTTTAAATTAAGTAAACTAATAGGGTTAGGTTTATTTAATTTATTTTTTATTTACATTAGCTTATTTTATTATTTTTTCCTTAGGTTGATTTTTTATTTAGTTTAGTTCATTTATTTTAAGTTTATTTATTTTAGTTTAGGTTTTCTATTTTCGATCATTTCTTTAGGTTTAGCTTTAAATTTATGTTTATTTTTTGTTTAGTTTTATTTTTACTTTATTTTTTGGGTTTAAGTTTTATTTTTTAATTTTAGGTTTAAGTTTAGGTTTTTATTTTATTTTTTTTAAGTTTAGGTTTAGGTTTTTATTTTAGGTTTATTTTTAGGTTTTATTTTTTAGTTTAGGTTTAGGTTTATTTTTAGTTTATTTTATTTTATTTAGTTTAGCTTTAGGTTTAGGTTTAGTTTATTTTAAGTTTAGGTTTAGGTTTATTTTTTTAGTTTAGTTTATTTTAGTTTAGGTTTAATTTTAATTTATTTTTATTTTAGGTTTATTTTTTTTTAGTTTAGGGTTTAGGTATTATTTTGAATTTATTTTGAATTTATTTTAGGTTTTATTCTTAGGTTTATTTTCTAGGTTTAGGTTTTTATTTTTTTTTATTCTATTTTATTTTAGGTTTATTTTACTTTTATTTTAGGTTTAGTATTTAGTTTATTTAGGTTTTTATTTTTTTAGTTTAGTTTAGGTTTAGGTTAAGGTTTTAATTTATGTTTTGATTTTATTTTATTTCTTTATTTTATTTTAGTTTAGGTTTTTTTATTTATTTTATTTTTATGTTTTATTATATTTAGGTTTAGGTTGTTAGCTTTTTAGGGTTTAGGGTTTTGGGTTTAGGGTTTAGGGTTTGGGGTTTGGGGTTTGGGGTTTAGGGTTTAGGGTTGTAAGTTTAAAGAGTTTTGGGTTTAGGGTTTAGGCTTTAGGGTTTTAGGGTTTAGGGTTTAGGGTTGTAGGTTTAGGGTTTAGGGCTTAGGGTTTTTGTTTTTTTATTTGTTTTGAATTTTTTTAATTTCTTTATTTTTTTTAAATAAAGTAAAATGGTAGGTTTAGGTTTATTTTTTTATTTTTATTTATTTTAGTTTATTTTATTTTTCTTTTTATTTAGGTTTATTTTTTTATTTAATTTAGTTTATTTATTTTAGGTTTATTTATTTTAGTTTAATTTTTAGGTTGAGGTTTAGGTTTATTTTTATTTTTTTAGTTTAGTTTTATTTTTATTTTATTTTTTAGGTTTATGTTTTTTTTTAGGTTTAGGCTTAGGTTTTTATTTTATTTTATTTGGTTTAGGTTTTAGGTTTTTATTTTAGGTTTATTTTTAGGTGTTATTTTTTATTTTAGGTTTAGGATCATTTTTTGTTTATTTTACTTTATTTAGTTTAGGTTTAGGTTTAGGTTTTGTTTATTTTAGTTTTAGATTTTATTTATTTTAATTTAGGTTTAGGTTTATTTTATTTTTCTTTTAGGTTTGGGTTTTTTTTTAGTTTAGGATTTAGGTTTGATTATTTATTTATTTTTTGGTTTTATTTTTTAGGTTTAGGTTTTGGTTTAGTTTTTATTTTATTTTATATTAAGTTTATTTTATTTTTATTTTTGGTTTAGTTTTTATTTTATTTAGCTTTTTTATTTTTCTTGTTTAGTTTAGACCTTTATTTATTTTATTTTACTTTAGTTTTAAAATTTTCTTTTCTTTTCTTTTTAAGTTTAGGTTTAGGTTTAGGTTTTAGTTTAGGTTTTATTTTATTTAGGTTTAGGTTTTTTATTTATTTTATTTTTAGGTTTTATTTAGTTTAGGTTTCAGTTTTTAGGTTTTTAGGGTTTAGGGTTTAGTGTTTTGGGTTTGGGATTTAGGGTTTAGGGTTTAGGGTTTAGGGTTGTAGGTTTTAGTATTTAGTAGGGTTTTAGGGTTTAGGGTTTAAGGTTTTAAGGTTTAAGGATTAGGACTTAGGGTTGTAGGTTTAAGGTTCAGGGTTTAGGGTTTGGGGTTAGCGGGTTTAGGGTTTTAGGTTATGGTTTTTTAAATTTTTAAAATTTTTTTATTTTTATTTTTTTTAAATTAAGTAAACTAGTACATTTAGGTTTATTTTGTTTATTTTTTATTTATTTTAGTTTTTTATTAAGGTTTATTTTTATTTTTATTTAGTTTAGTTTTTTATGGAGTGTAATTTTAGTTGTAGTAATTATAGTGGTAGTGTTGTGACATTAGGTGAACAAGTCATTAAAATGCAAAATGTGTATGTTGTAGGAATGTATCTAGCTTGTTATGTGATAGAAAGTACTGCTTAAGCTTAAGGGAAAATTTTATAAGATGGTGGTAAGACCTGCAATGATTTATGGAGTAGAACGTTGGCCAATAAAAGAGAAGCATGAGACTAACTTAAGTGTTGCATAGATGAGGATGCTTAGGTGGATGAGTGCCTTTACTCTTATAGATAAAAGAGAAATGTGTATGTTCGGGAAAAGGTTAGAGTAGCTCTAGTGGTAGATAAAATTTGAGAGAGTCGCCTTAGATGGTTTGGCCACATAAAGCGTCGGTTGTCCAATGACCTAGTTAGGAGAGTAGATGCATTAGAATTGCCTTATGTTAAGAAAGGTAGAGGTAGACCTAAAAATACATGGTTAAGATGTATAAAAAATGAACTTAGTGTACTTGAATTAAATGAGAATTTGACACATAACAGGACATAATCGAGATGAAGGATTCATGTAGCCATCCCCACTTAGTGGGATAATGGCTTGTTGTTGTTGTTGTTTAATTAATTTATTTTACATTTATTTATTTTAGTTTAGGTATTTTAGTTTATTTTTTAGGTTTAAGTTTATTTTTTAGTTTAGTTTTTTTTTAGGTTTAGGTTTTACTTTTTATTTTTAGGTTTACGTTTAGGTTTTTATTTTATTTTTTAGCTTTAGGATTTAGGTTTTAATTTTAGGTTTATTTTTAGATTTTATTTTTTAGTTTAGGTTTAGTTTTTATTTTATTTTTTTATTTTATTTAGGGTTTAGGTTTAGTTTTTTTTAGGTTTAGGTTTAGGTTTTATTTATTTTAGTTTATGTTTAGGTTTATTTTATTTTTATTTTAAGTTTAGGTTTTATTGTTTATTTATTTTTAGGTTTTATTTTAGGTTTATTCTTTAGGTTTAGGTTTTTATTTAGTTTTTACTTTATATTTTATTTTAGGTTTAGTTTTTATTTTATTTATTTATTTATTAATTTATTTTAGTTTAGGTTTATATTTATTTTATTTTAGTTTAGTTTTTATTTTATATTTTATTTTCTTTTTAGTTTTAGGTTTAGGTTTAGGTTTAGGTTACAGTTTTAGCTTAGGTTTTCATTTTATTTTATTTTATTATTTTATTTCAATTTAGGTTTTTCTATTTATTTTATTTTTTGGTTTTATTTAGTTTAGGTTTAGGTTTTTTAATTTTTAGGGTTTAGGGTTTAGGGTTAGTTGAGGATTTAGAGTTTAGAGTTTAGAGTTTGGGGATTAGGATTTAGGGTTTTAGGTTTAAGGTTTAGGGTTTAGTGTTTAGGATTTATGGTTTAGGTTTTAGGGTTTAGGGTTTATTTTAGGTTTAGGTGTTTTTACAAATTAAGTAAATTGCTAGGTTTAGGACTATTTAGTTTATTTAGTTTATTTTTTGTTTATTTTAGTTTATGTTATTACTTATTTATATTTACATTTATTTTTTATTTTTATTTAGTTTAGTTTAGGTTTTTTTAGTTTGGTTTATTTTTTAGATTTTGGTTTACATTTATGTTTTTTTTTTATTTTAGTTTTATTTTCATTTTATTTTTTAAGTTTAGGTTTAATTTTTTATTTTTAGGTTTAGGATTAGGTTTCTATTTATTTTTTTAAGATTAGTTGTTTATTTTAGGTTTATTTTTAGGTTTTATTTTTTTAATTTAGGTTTAGGTTTACTTTATTTTATTTATTTTAGGTAAAGGTTTTTTTTAATTTAGGGTTTAGGATTTATTTTTTATTTATTTTAGGTTAATTTTTTTAGGTTTTGGATTTTATTTAGTTTTTATTTTATTTTATTTTTATTTTACGTATTATTTTAATTTTATTTAGGTTTTTTAGGTTTATTTTATTTTTGTAGTTTAGTTTAGTTTTTATATATTTTAATTTTGTTTAGTTTTTTTATTATTTTATTTAGGTTTCGATTTAGGTTTAAGTTTTAGTTTAGGTTTTTTTTATTTTATTTTATTTAGGTTTTGGTTTATTTATTTAATTTATTTTATAAGGTTTTATTTAGTTTAGGTTTAGATTTTTAGGTTTTTAGGGTTTAGGGTTTGGGGTTATAGGTTTTAGGGTTTAGCGTTTATGGTTTTAGAGTTTAGGCTTTAGGGTTAGGGTTTTTTTATTTTTATTTATATTATTTTTTATTTTTTTAAAATTGAGTAAACTCCTAGGTTTAAGTTTATTTAGTTTATTTAGTTTTTTATTTGTTTTTGTTTATTTAATTTTATATTTTATTTAGGTTTACTTTTATTTTTATTTAGTTTAGTTTATTTATTTTAGGTTAATTTATTTTAATTTAGGTTTTTTATTTTAGTTTATTTTTTTGTTTATGTTTTGGTTTATGTTTATTTTTTAGTTTAGTTTTATTTTTATTTTATTTTTTAAGTTTAGGTTTTATTTTTTATTTTTAGGTTTAGGTTTAGGGCTTTATTTTATTTTTTTAGGTTAAGGTTTTAGGTTTTTTTTAAGGTTTTATTTTTTAGTTTAGGTTTAGGTTTACTTTATTTTATTTTAGGTTTAGGTTTTGTTTATTTTATTTTAGTTTATATTAGTTTAGCTTTAGGTTTATTTTTTATATATTTAGGTTTAAGGTTTTTTTTAGTTTATGGTTTAAGTTGTAATTATTATTATGGTCTAAAATCACTCCAATAGTCCAAATTATCTTTCTTAGGTATGAGAACAACAGAAATGCTAGAAAAATATCTAGGAAAAGGATTACTATTAACAAAATCAATTACAGCATCAATCAAATCATTTTTAATAATAGTAAGCAAATCATTGTCATCATTGGTAATGAAACCCTCCGAACCTCAACCAGAATCTATGTTCATGCTATTAAGAACTATAAAAATTCCATCTTCATTAGGCAAAATAGTAAGCAAATCATTGTCATCATTGGTAATAATAGAAGGAATCAAGTGGGATTTAGAAATAGCTTCATAAGAGCAACTCTTATTAAGCATATTTCTAAAGTAATTAATAACTGAATCCTTAATATCACTATTCTCCATAATCCATTCTTCATTCTCTTCTTTAGTTTTTTGAATATTATTTAAAGCTCTCTTTTTATTAATTAAAACTTGGAAATACCTAGTATTCTTGTCACCATCTACAATATGTTTACTAGCAGCTTTTCGATGCCAATAAGTCTCTTTCATATTTTGAAAATTAAGAATTATCTTTCATCTCTGTCAAGTCCTTAATCTTAGAATGATTAGACATAATAGAGACCTCAAGATCACAAACCATTTTTTCCATTTCTTTGATATTAGTAAAAAGGTTTTTAAAATAATGCTTATTCCAACAACCCAAATTTTGCTTAAGACTTTTAAGATTAAATCAAAGTCTATTCATCCCCATAATTGAATTATCAAGATGTAAAGAAGCTTTCCAATTATCAGCCACGATAATAAAAAAATCAATATGTTGCATCCACATGTTCTGAAATCAAAAGGAGAGAAATATTTTGACTTATTAGAATTATCTTTAGTAGAAACCAAAAGAGGAGCATGATCAAACAAGGTTCTGCTTAAATGATCGACAGAAGTAATATACCATTGAGTAATCCAATGATTATTAAAAAGAATCTGATCCAACCTTTGTCAAATTCTAGAGTTTTGTCAAGTATAACTAGAACCTTTAAAACCAATATCAATCTCTTCCATGGAATGAATATTAGGAGCACAATCACCTCTTCGTTCAGAAGTGAATAAAATAGTGTTGAAATCACCACCAACAAAATAAGGTTTATTTACAGAGGTAGAAAAATTCCTCAAATTATCCCAAAGAAGATTTCTACTAGATCTAAGCCCAAAACACAATAATCAACATAAGAGATTTAAGCATTAACAACTTGTTGAAAATAATCAAGAATAAAAACCTCTACAAAGTTATTCCAAAAATGTGAAATCTATTACTAACATTAGAGAAAAAATTATTCAAACCGATCATTCTAGCAAAATGGTTAATTTTGTTAGCATGAATAAGAGACTCTAGAAAAAATAAGTAAAGAAATATTATGTATATGATAAAGATTTCTTATACGGTTACAAATAGAGAGGGTATCGATCCCTCTAACATTCCAAATAATAAAATTAAACATAAAGAAGTAAAAAGGGGTTAGGAAAAGGTTAATTAAGAGAGGAGAGGGAGGCCAAAGTTGATCTAGTGTTTCTTGGCAATTTGGGAAGAAGATTTTTAAAATTGTTTTTTAGCATGATATGTTTGGAAACCATTTTCTTTTCCCATATAATCATCATTTGAGAAGGATTTAGCAACATTAGTCACACATTTAAGAGAAATCACTTGATTAGAAATGATTTCTCCTTCTTTCAAGACATTAGAATTTATTAAATCTAAATAAGCATTGAGAATAGTAAGAAAGGGAGTAGAAACATATCTATTTAGAGGCAAGTGTGAACACCAAGACATTCCTCTTCATGACCCAAATTATTAGACAAAGCCAAATCTTTATGAGAATTTAAATCATCCTAAATTTGGAAAATAGAATTAGTTTTTTCAACCTGATTATCATGAGGTATTAAAGCCATATTATGCATTAAATTTGAATGATGCAAAACATTAATATCCTCATTTATATTCTCAGTCAAAGCTTCATTTTCATCAATCAAAGCTGGCAAAGATGCAGGATTGAATCAGAGGAAATAGAATCATCATCCAAAAGTTTAGAAAAACTATTATTATTCACATTAGAAGCCTTCAATTGCACAGAAGATGTAAGAGGTAAAATAGCCTTATTAAGAACATTCAAAAATTCCTTTTTTTTGAAGTAGCTTTTTCAAATTTAATAGTGATCGGCCTAGGATTAAGAATAGAAGTTTCTTTAATAAGGATTTTCTTTTTCGGGTGAGGATGAAGAATGAAACATTCAGAATTATCATGCCCGTGGATTTTACAGTGAGAAGAAAAGAAAGGAAAATTTTCAAATTCAATTCTTTGTATATAACCATAATTTTTAGACCTAATTAAATTTCTTTGAGGTGTTTCTTGGTAATGTCCAATTCAACAATGATTCTAGTCGCTAAAGGACAGGATTTTGTAGTCATTTCTTGATCAATTTGCAACGACCGACCAAATAAAGCACCCACAACAAAATGGAATTTATGGTTAAGGAAATTAATTCTCATATTGGAGAGAGAAATCCAAATTGGAATGTCTTTGAATGATTTTTAAGCAGTCGAAGCCAAGTTGGTTGAGGTCATAGTAAGATCCATAGGATCCTTCAATTTTCCCTAAGGAATCATCGAAGAAGATGCCAAGTTGTGGCATCACTCCAATGAATACATGAAATAGGCTAGTGACCATCGATTCAAAAAGGAATCCAGTGAGAATCATGCAAAATATCCAACAAGCAGTGGCTAAAAAGCTGAAAATGAGTGGGGGAAAGGGAAATCGCTAGAGCATGAGGACGAGGGCTCGAGCAGTAATTTTTTTTAGGTTTTGGGCTTTAATTTAGGGTTTAGGTTTAGTTTAAGTTTAGGTTTAGGTTTAGGTTTAGGTTTAGGTTTAGGGTTTAGGTTTAGGTTTAGGTTTGAGGTTTAGGTTTAGGTTTAGGTTTATGATTTAGGGTTTAGGGTTTAGGGTTTAAAGTTTAGGTTTTAGGTTTAGGTTTAGGTTCAGGGTTTAGGGTTTAGGGTTTAATTAGGTTAGGTTTAGAGGTTTAGGTTTAGGGTTTATGGTTTAGGTTTAAGTTTAGGTTTAGGTTTAGATTTATGTTTAGGTTTATGTTTATGTTTAGGTTTAGGTTTAGTTTAGGTTTAGTTTAGGTTTGTTTAGGTTTGGAGTTTAGGTTTAAGTGGATGCACCACCCATGGATATGCTTGTGGAGGACCAAGCTAGAGTTGATTACAATGTCCTAGCTCACCTTAAAAAGTTTTCAGCTAAGTTAAGCAGATACATTGCCCTTGTCTTATCCAAAGTGATGAGAGAATCTCTAATCAAGGCCTTACTTAATCTAGAGATATGTTTAGCTCAGCTGATCGCTATTAAGGAGAAGGCATGCCACTCGAAGGTCATCTTAGGAGTTACATTTAACAATGAAGACTTACTCCTAGGGACGACGAGCACAACCGCCTCTTTACATTATGGGTTTTAAGTTGGAATTTAATTAAATTACTAGGGCTTATAATCCACCAACACAAGGTTGTGGGAATGCTTAAGAGGTAAGAATTTATCCTCGTATCCTGAAGGAAATAGCTACCATAGATCTTAAATCTAGGGAGCTTTAGTACGAGATAAAGCATGACCTAAATCTATGCGACCGATGGACATAAGGGTTTACCTCCAGAAGTGAGAATAAATTCTCTGACTTCTGGACTCATAATTGCCTGAAGTGGCCGCCGGCTAACTCCTCTAATGATTTTAAAACCATGTAGTCTGGTCTTATGAATTGTAAGAAAGCTAGGGTAGTTATTTAATCCTAAGTGTATCAATATAAGTAACATATTTTAGCACACTTAAATGATTAATGTAAGTGTATGTTTAGAATTTATATTTTATTTGATTGAATTATTTAAACATATTAATTTAAAACTTTATCCAAATTCTTATACAAAAATGACATAAGAAAGAAATTAAATAGGCATGTGCCATTATTAAATCAGGGAAGTGAGGTAATTAAATAACCTCCTTGGAGCTAGCTAAAGCCTCGTATTCTCGGGATGTCTAGGCTATATACCCATTTGCATTCAAACATATGTAAATCCATATACAAGAACCTAGGAAGTAAGCTCCAAATCATATAGCTAATTAATTCAACCACTTAGTCAATTATGAATGCATGCCATTTTAATGTAAAATGGGATTTTCATTCACTAATCACATATACATATACATGTACAAAGATATCAAGTACATGTCATTGTTAAACCAAGGAAGTGAGGTAATCAAATGACCTCCTTGGGGCTAACTGAAGCCTCATATTCGCGGATGTCCAAACTATATACTTGCTTTTCTTGGACACACATGGATGTATACATATATGAGGGAAAGCAAGTCATGCAAAGATTGTATTTTTTTTTTATTGAATCATTTATATATATGAATTAAATCTCTATCCAAATTCTAATGTTGAAATACATAAGAATGAAATTAAATGGGTACGTGCCATTATTAAACTAGGGAAGTGAGGTAATCAAATGACCTCCTTGGGGCTAGCTAAAGCCTCGTGTTCTCGGGATGTCCATACTATATACCCATTACCATTCATTCTTGTATAAATCAACAAATGATTAGAGAAAAGAGAACTCAACATTCATACACTTAAGCTATGAGCACATGCATTTCTTATGCATTTATAACTATTATTATAACACATATTATTATTCATTTATAAGCTTTTTAAAAATATATTTGGATTTAATAGTGATAATAGCCACGCATATATTATATTAAATCAACGCATGCAAGCTTACAGAAATGAAATTCATTTTATTTTACTTGATTTTGAAAAGGTGGATGCATGAATTCAAATGACATACCAAATTTAACATGATTGGAAAGAGGACAATCAAATATAAGCATGTGATTCATTTAGCCAAACTAGTTTTTAAAAGCCAATCAAATCAAATAAGATTATTTAAAGCAAATCAAAGCTTCTTTATTAATTAAGTTTTGGATTTAATTTGATTTAAAGAGTAGAAGTGAAATCATCACTTGTTGTTTTAAACCCATTCCCACATTAGTTATTTGATTTAATTTATTGAAATGTAATTAAGTTGATTTTATGGGTTAATTAAGTTGAACCCTTGGTTAGATGAGTTAATTATCCTTACCTATGTCACCTTAAAGTAATTAACTAAATAATTATGAGCCAACATGATATGCATAGAAAATAAACTTGCAATGAAGCTAAGAAATAAAAGGGGATGAATGCAATTAGCTCATGATTAATAGTTAATTAGATTAATGGACTTAATTAATTACTCTTATGGTTTTCCCACACATGTGGACTAACCATAATATCATTAAACTCCTTTTGGTTATTAACCACCTAAAGATCTACCCCATGATTTAATTAATTAAAGTTTGATGTGGTTATGATTTTAATTTGATTAAGTGATTTAATTAATTAGTTAAATCTTAATTAATTTCATTTTAAATAGGGTGAATTGAACTTAGGGAAAGGGGTCCCAACCCTATTCCTTAGTTCACTTACTATTGAACAATGATTAATAAACTTAAGGAACCAAATTATTTCTGTTCATGGGATTAATTTATCATTAATTAAATTAAAAGAGTAGTTAAGGTTTAATTAGTCAATTTTCTTAATTAAGTGAGAAATAAATCTCATGAAAATCATGGGAGGCAGAGGTCATCCCATTAAATTAACCCATAAAATTTGGGATTAATTGCTTAAGTAATTAAGAAGTAATTAAGCTAATAAAACTTATAATTAAACCTTAATTACTATTTAAAATTAGTTAAGATCATTTTTAATTAATTTTTTTTGAAATGCCTTTAAAATGTGTATTTATTTGCATTTTTTTATTTCTTTATGATTTTTTATGATTTATATAAGTTTCAGTAATTAAAATTGATTAATTAAGCCTAATTAAAGCATAATCCTATTGGTGCCACATGGCACGCTGACTCGACGTGCTTTCCCTGTGGCTCTATTAGATTGGCTTCTTAAAACATATCCGACTCAGCCTTTACATGATGGCAAAAAACGTGCTTTCTCTTCCACTATTTGATCTAAGATCAGATGGCTATGATTAATCACACAACTTAATAGGATTAAATTAGATTGAGCTAGTGGATCTAATCACAACCGTCCGTATTGATCATGTGGAATAGACAGTGCATGATCTAACATCATACGAGTGAGGGAGAATGGAGTATGTCCACCATTATTCACTTAATTAGAGCTTACTCGAGCTCGAATCAACTTGGAAAGGATCCCACACCTTCACGACATCGATCGGAGGGGATCCAATGATTATGATCACATGAGATGCAAGTTTTCTTCAAAAAGCTCCAACCTATTTTTGCTTAAGGATCACTTTTGAAAGTATACCTCATCGGAGCTCAAGATCGGTGACTCAAACAATTGAGGAAGCTTCATCTAGTGGAAATGAAGCCTTGTTGAGAAGCAATTGGATCAATTCCTCGATGTTCACTCGGAAGGCCATGAATCGATGAATTGGAGCTTATCTTTGATTGAAGTCCCACCTTCGATGATCGAGAAGCTTGGGAGATGATTTGTTCTTGATGACGAGGCCTAGGGAAGGTGTGTACAAAGTTAATTTGAGTTTGATGGAGAAATGGGGAAGGTAGGTCGAAAATGGGAGTGTTCAATTTCAGGATGGATGGGAATGGCATTTTCTGATCGTGGAATGAGCTTAGGAGCTTAGGAAATGGCTCTAGCAGCTTGTCTTAGGTAGCTAGGGCTTTGAGGAATGATTTTTGTGTGTGTTTGAGTGGAAATGAGGGGGTGCATACCCCCTTCATCTTGATCGGACAGCCATCTCAAAGAGTCATGGTTGTAGAGAGGAGGTGAGTTGGCTCGGCTTTGTTGGTTGAATGTGTGGAGTTGGCTACCAAGGAAGAATCATGGGTGTCCTATGGGTTTCAAATCCTCCAATGGGGAGGGTGAGGTGACTTCACCTCTCATGGGTCATGCCTGACCCAACCACCGCTTTGGTTAGGTTGGGCAGTGTCCTAGGTGCTTAGGTGGACCATTGGGAGAGTACCAAGTAGTCTAGGAATGGATATGACCACTTACATGGGTGATTTCTCTCATGTGATGCCCTTGACTTAAGAGTTAAATGATAATTTAGCATTAGATTTGATTTGGGTAGATTTGAAATGAGCCAAAAGGGGGTTAGCCCAAATTTCAAGTCAATTAGAGTTAATTTGGTTAGGTTTGGCTCAATTTGACTCATTTAGATTTAATTGGGTTAGGTTGGGTCAAGTTGACCAATTGGTCAAATTGGGTCAGACCAAGGGTTGGGTAAAGTTCATATGATCCTTTGAGATTTTTTGGTTCAATTGATTTGATTTAGTTTGGCTAAGATTTGATTTTGGCTCATTTGAATTCATTTGGGTGAAATGGGTTAAGTTGACCAATTTGACCAAATTGGCCAAATTATCTTGGGTTGGGTGTTGATTTCGGTTTAGTTGACCAATTAAAGATGATTGTAGGCTTTTGTTTCAATGAATTTGGATTTGGTTTTGATTTAGTCCAACTTGAACCCTTAGGGAAATTTGGGCTAAGTTGGTACATTGGGTTCAATTGGGTCCAATCTTGGCTTTGGTCAAGTTCAACATTCAATTTGGAATGAACTTGAGCTATTGGTTGCAATCAATTTGGTTTATATTTTAATTTGACCCAATTTTGTCTTTTAGGTCAATTTAGATCAACTTGGGTCAAGACAGACAATTGAGTTTGGTTTGACTCAATTGAAGGTCAAGTCATATTCAAATATTGATTTCCATTTGGTATGAATCATTGGTTTCAAGGGATTTGGCTTAGGTTGCAATTTGGATAGTTTAGGTTCATATGGGTTAAGGTTTTGACTTCGTTTGACCCAATTTGTCATAATTGATCAACCTAGGGTGATCAACAATCATGATTGGAGGTTTTGATGGGCTTGGTTCAATCCAATTTGGGTAGGATTAAAACTTGACTCAAATTGGTCAAATAGGTCAAATTGTCTCAAATAGGTTTTGATGGGCCTAGTTCAAGTCAAAAGGGGTATGTTGGGTTTAACTTGGGTTGATTTTGATTTGGCTTGATGATTGTAGATTTCATTTATATTTATGAATATGATTGAAGGTATGACTGATTCATGTGAAAATCAATTGAATTTGGGTTTGGAATGAAGGAATTTGGTTAAGTCCATGGAGTTGGGTCATGTGGCTTAGGTTTGGATTTTGATTTGGTTTGATTTAGTTTTGATGATTTAAAAGTATATTTCATTTAAATTTTTGAAGATGATTGAAAATATGATTGATTTGTGAGAAAATAAGTTGAGTTTGACTTGATTTGGATTAAGATTTGGCTAAATCCATGGGATAGGTCATATGCCTTAGGAAGGGTTTTGATTTAATTTGATTTAGTTTTGATCATTTGAATGTAGATTTGATTTATATTAAGGAAGATGATTGAAGATATAAATTTATTATAGAAAATTAATTGATTTTGGAATGATTTGGATTAAGATTTGGCTAAGTCAATGGGATAGGTCATATGGCTTTGGAAGGGTTTCAAGTTTGGATTTGATCATGGGCTTCAATCATTTCATTTTGTAATTTGGGTTTTGATTTGGATTTCAATTTGATGTTTGAATTTAACTTGAGGTTTGGTTTGAGAAGGTGAACATGGATTAGATTTTGGTTGTAAGATAGGCAGATTATCCTAATCTCAAAGGCATAACCTAATTTTATGGTTAACCCTTCTAAGTCTTTAGGCTTAGGTTAAGTGTTTACCTAATTGTTAAAAGTGTCATATGACTAGGGAATTCTTAGTGTCTATAAGGCACCTAAGTCTAAGATGGGAAGATTGAATTCACAATTCAAAAGTGAGATCAACATGCCTTAGGCTCCATAGTGTTTCCCTTGGAGATAAATGATTGGAAGACCGAAGATAAATTCAACATTATTGACTCGAATACATCTTTCAATGCTTTTCTTGGGAGACCATGGATACATGAGAACAACATAGTTTCATCCTCTCTACATCAATGTATGAAGTTTGTGAGAGGTGGGATCATCTACTGAGTCAAAGGAGATCTCATGCCATTTACAGTTCACAAAGTCGGCATATATGAGGATGTGGCTTACTACCTCCCTCAAAATCAACAAGTTTATTCCTGTGATCTTGGCCAAAGTTTAAAAATAAAAAAAGAAAAAGAAAATGAAAATAAAAAAGGAAATAAAAGGGAGCAAAAATAGACTTGGAGTAGGAAGTGGAGCATGACATCAGATTCCACCCATAGTTTGTTACTCCATTCGAACTTATGGGTAGGATGACCTGACCTCCACCAGGTAGAGGAAAAGGCCAATTTAGAGGCAGTCTTAGGGGTGGAAAACCTCCTTATTGGCCACCCAATGGAAGATATGTCCCAGCTACCAAGAGAACACCTACTATCCATATAGACTTAGAATGTAGTTCATAGGATGAGTCTTATATGGTTATCACACTAGCTAGCTCTTCTCAACAGTATATTCTCTTGGAAGTAACACTTGAGCTAGATAGCGATGAAGACCAGGCTCTAAAGCAAAGCATAAGTGTATCCAAGTCTATATGTGAAATAGTTATGCATCAGTTGGGAACCTTAGCTCTGACCCCACTTTCCCCTCAAAAAGCTGAGGGTTTGGTAGTTAAGCTCTAAGTCATCCACAAGTGTAAAGACTTAGAGGTTCTTTCTAGGAGCATCATCTTCAAGTCAAGAAGTTGGTGTAGAACTTGAGGATGATTAATATAAAAATTTAATAGAATTACATTTTGATTGGTACTTGCCCTGTGCTCATAATTTAGAAAAGAAAGGGTTAATCCCACATACTTGGTGAAAGCACAGGTCAAATTACTTCAAAAGAATATGGAAGAATAAATGCAAAAGCTCTCAATCAAGACTTGGACTACTATTCGGTATAGTTAGTCTAGTCAATGGTGATGATTACTACTTAGTCATCACCAATCATTTAGAATCTGATAGGTTCTTTTTAAATCAGATTAACTCATATGATGAGCTGTGCTTAGAAACTTCAGATGATTCAGATGAATTTGAAGTTAAAGATGCACCGCCAGAGTTCGAAGAAGAGATCAAGTCAACCATCAACGAGCTCAAAGAAATCAACTTAGGAACTGAAGAAGATCTACATCCAACATACATCTCTTCTTTGTTGAATGAAATTTAAACCAATGAATTAGTTAGGCTATTGATTGAGTTTAAGGACTACTTTGCATTGACTTATGAAGAGATGTCTGGCTTGGCTCCTAACGCAGCGGTCGATAAACTAGCAATAGAGCCTATTGCTAACCCTATCAAGCAAGCTCCTAGACGTATGCAATTAGACATCAAACAATAAGTCATTTCTAAAGTCAAGAAATTGATCGATGTTGGCTTCATCCGAGAAGAATAATACCCTACCTGGTTAGCTAGCATCATCCAAGTTAAAAAAAAAGAATGGTCAAATTCACATATGCATCTATTTTAGGGATTTAAATAAGGCATGTTCAAAAGATTAATTTCCACTACCAACCCTGGAGCTGATGGTGGAGATTGCCTCATCAAATGCAGTCTTCTCTTTTATGGATGGCTCATCTAGATATAACTAAATAAAGATGACCCCTGGAGATGATTGAAATCTATTGCTATACGGTCATGCCTTTTAACCTTAAAAATGCCAGTGCTACATTCCAACGGGCTATGACTCGAATCTTCAATGAACTCATTTATCATCAAGTTGAGTGCTATGTCGATGATCTCATGATCAAAAGTGTAGAAAGGAAGATCATCTCTTTGACTTGAGAGTAGTTTTCAAATAGTTAGGATTATTTAACCTCAAAATGAACCCCTTGATGTGTGCATTCATA
Organism: Cymbidium sinense; assembly: GCA_021442155.1. Classification (NCBI taxonomy): domain Eukaryota; kingdom Viridiplantae; phylum Streptophyta; class Magnoliopsida; order Asparagales; family Orchidaceae; genus Cymbidium; species Cymbidium sinense. The sequence continues at coordinate 33,368 of JAKCPB010001408.1, read as the reverse complement.
GTAGCTTCAAAGAAATTCCTTGGGTTTGTTGTCTGACACTAGAGAATCAAAATTGATTTGTAGAAGATCAAGGCGATATTAGAAATTTCACCCCCTAAAAATTTAACTCAACTTAGATCATTCCAAAGGTGGTTGGCATATCTAAGATGTTTTATATCCTACCTATCGAGAATATGTCAGCCATTCTCAGCACTTATAAAAAAGGTTATCAAGTTCAAGTGGGATGACAAGTGTAAGCATGCCATTTTAGACATCAAGCATTACCTGATGATACTGCAGGTTCTAGCAACCTCTATCCATAAAGGCTAATACTTTGTTGTGTTAGTCGACTTACTTGGTCCTTTGTTAGCCTGAGCTAATGCTGAAGGACAATGCACCCTACTACCTTAGTCATCATCTAATCCATGTTGAGGCTAATTATCCACCCATTGAGAAGCATTTACATGCTTTAATATTTGCATCCCAAAAGTTATAGCATTACATGCTTCCTCATAAGGTGAACTTAATCTATAAGATCAATCTACTACAATATCTTATGACACGGCTGACACTATCCACATAATTGACATGATGGTCCATGATCCTCTCATAGTTTGACATTACCTCCGTACCCCTTAGTGCGGTGAAAGGAGAAGCGCTAGCATACTTCTTAGTGGCACACCCATTTTCTGCTGACTCTCTGCTTAGTGATGATCTTCCCGATGAACAAATCATGAACTTAGGGGATACTAGCATTCTCTACTGGGAGATGCATTTTGATGATGCAATTTCTTCTCAAAGAGGAGAAGAACCACAATCTACTATCCCAAGAAAGATAAGGGTAGGAATAGTTCTCTTAACTCCGGACCATGATGTGATGAGATTCTTAAATCATCTGTCCAATCCTTATACCAACAATGAAGCTGAATATGAGGCTCTAATTGCTGATCTGGAGTTAGCCATTACTCTAAGCATCCAAAACATCAACATCTTCAGGGATTCTCAACTAGTTATCAACCAAATCATTGAGTATTATAAAGTGAAAACCAAGCTCCATCATTAACACAAGTACACCATAGAGTTGTTAGCCTAAATCTTAGAGGTTACCATTTATAAGATTCCTTGAGGAAAGAATGTCATAGCGTATGCTTTAGCCAAGCTTTCCAAGGAGTTGGCATGTCTGGAGGATGATTCCATATCAATAAAGTTCCAAAATAGATAAGTCTTATCCCTTATTGATATTGAACTCATCAAAAAGTACTCTCTTAAATGGGAAGTTGCCATTATTAAGAAGGACTAGGGGTTAGATTGGATGCAACCATTCATGGATTACCTAAATAAAGGAAAACTACCTCAAGAGAAGACCCAAGCCTATTAGATGAAGCAGAAAGCACTTTTTATGCTCTTATGGATGGTTTCTTATACCGATGATCTTTCGATCATATATGGTTATATTATTTAGATAAGCACGAAGCCCGTAAGATTATGACCATGGTACACTCAAGATTATGTGGAGCCAACCAATCTGGTCTAAAGATGAAAGCCAAGATCAAGAGACTAGGATACTACTAGCCATCGATGATCAAAGATTGCATGGATATGGCTAGGCAATGCCATCAATGTCAAATACACGGTGTGGTCCTACACCAACCACCCAACATTCTACATCCTGCATTGACATTATGACCATTCGAGTGTTGGGGTATTGACATAGTGGGTTCAAGTGATCCTCTTCCTTCCAAGGGTCATCGATTCATCTTAGCTGCTACTAACTACTTTTCCAAATGGAAAAAGATGATTTCACTTAGAGAGGTCATAGCTCAACATGAGCTCCAATTTTTTTAGGAACCATATCGTATATAGGTTCGGAGTGCCTCGATGAATTATATTAGATAATGGTAATGTATTCAAGATCACCGAGATCAAAAACTTTGCCAAGAGACACAACATAGATTAGAGATACTCTACCATCAACTACTTGAGGGCAAATAGTTTAGCAGAAGCCTTCAACAAAACTCTTATCTAAATACTAAAGACACTCGACAATAACAAGCAATTGTGGCATGAGCAGTTAGTTGAAGCCATGTGGACCTACCGCACCACATATAGAACTCTAACTCAATCTACTCCTTTCTCTTTAGTGTATCAGTCTGAAATCGTTCTACCATTAGAAGTCCAACTCCCATCATTAAGGATAGCTGTGAGTAGCAGGATCACAATAGAGCAGAATGCCATGTTGTGGTTAGAAGAGCTCAAAAGTTTGGAAGAGAGATGCGGGCATGCCAAAACCTTGAGTTGTACAAAGCTAAAATGGTTCAAGCTCATAACAAGTTTGTTCATCCTAGAGATTTTCAAGTAGAAAAGCTTATTTTAGATCTAAGGAGACGATTGTTTCCCATTGTAAGATAGGAGACAAGTTTGAACCCACTTGAGAAGGCCCTTTTCCATAGAGTTGGCATACTAAAGAGGATCTTATTAGCTTATTAATCATAAGGGAGAGTGTGCAATGCTTCCAATCAAGGACACCTTAAAGAAATATTATAAATCATGTTTGAAAATAATTATCATCAATGAAAATACATTTTGAACTCAATCTCTTCAATGTTGAAAGTATTCTTATTTCTTGCATGCATGATTTATTTAGGGTAGGTGTAAGGAACCAGTAGTGTCCTACACTTCATCGACACAACATGAATACAAAATATGCAAAAACATATAAAATAAACACATATCTTTTGTCTCGTGCTACTCCAAATTGAGATAACGCCACCAACAGCACTCACATAGTAGCTGCTCTAGGTCAAGCTGACATGTTACCCTGCTAGTGTGTCACCCCAGTGGTCTTCTTTCTTTTGGAGGATGTGTGTCTACTATGCTTTCATTTCTTACTTGGCCACTACACATCGATGAGTGCCTTATTATTTTGGTAGGCCTTACTGCATGGCTAGTAAGCTACTTCATGTTGGCTTCATTTAAGAGGATGTGAGTCTGTTACACTTTCTTCTTGGATTAGCCTTCATGCACTGACTGGGTCGAGTATATTTAAGGTTTAGGATAAGTCCCCTAGCGACCTTTCCTAATGATTGCTTCAAGTTTGGGTCCAGTCCTTCCTCAGAGCTCCTCGCTAAGTAGTCTCTCTAGGTCAGATAGCATTTATCTCATCGATGATAAACTATCCCAATGATCAGTTATGCTTGAAAAGTTGTAAGACAACTCACTTTCTTTCCTGATTGTTCACTACACACCGATGGACACCTTAGGTTGGTTAGTTCTCACTATGCTGATGGATAAACCACTCATGCTAATGGATACACCTTAGGTTGGTTAGTTCTCGCACCTTAGGATACATCACTAGGGCTATCAAAAAAGCTCATTATTCGTAAACAGCTTGTGTTCGACTCATTCAGTAGCTCATGTTTGGTTCATTTGTTAACTAAGTTGAACATGACAGAACATTTCAAGCTTAATATATAAATGAGCCAAACATGAACAATCATTTGTTCGATCGTGTTCAACTCAATTTAGCTCCAAATAAAAAGTGTATTATATTATTTTATATTATTATTATTATTATTATTTTATTACTATTATTTTTAGTTTTTACTACTATTTATTATTATTATTATTATTATTATTATTATTATTAGTATTATTGTTATATATACATATGAACACATGTACATATCACAAATGCGAGCATAGCTTAGTGGTTAAAGTTTTTGTTATGCAAAAGATTGGCCCTGGATCAAATCCTCCCTCATACAGATTTTTTGGATTATTATATTTCGAGCCAATTTTGAACATGAGCTGAACATGAACAAAGAAATTTTCAAATGAGCCAAACCCAAATAGTGAAATTTTGAGCTATTTCAAACATGAGCTGAACACGAACAAAATCATTTTCAAATAAGCCAAACACGAAAAAAGGTTCAACTCGCTCAAGCTCAACTCGTTTACTCCCCTATACACCACTCATGATAGATGTAAGTCTACTACACTTTCTCCTTGACTAGGCTACCATACACCTGTAGACTTTCTTTTCTAGGGCTTAGGATAATACCCCTAGCAGCACCGTCCTTGTGGGCACTATATTTGGATCACATCCTTTACCACCCCATTTAGACATTACTCAGGTTACTATCATATTGAACAATTCCCCTTTCTTAATAACCACCCCTGTGGTCGAAGAATTCATCTTGTGGATGTGTAGATTCTCCTTTGATCCAATAAATTTGAGATAGGTCAAGGCCGACATTTCCTCTTCTCATTGTGGTCCCTCACACACCAGCAGAGTCCAAAAAAATATATAAACAAAATATATATTCACTTGTGGATTAGGAGGACACCCCTAGCGGTACCTTTTCCTAAGCAGGTATCTTATCTTTAGGACAGTGTTAGCAAAACTCCCTATAGGAATTGCCTTACTACTCTTGAGTTGATATAAGTCCCGGCATTCACTGAGTTGCCCCTATGTTGGGTTTAATTTGTTGTGCTACCAACAAGTCAGCCTAGGGGTTGTTCCTTGCTTTAGAAGATGTAAGTCTGCTATGCCATTTTCTTAGCATAGCTGTTGTATACCGAAAGGCAACCCCTTAGGTTGTCTAGCTCTACCTAACGGCCAGTAGACTATCCTTTTGGATTTATAAATTTGAGATAGGACAAGTCCGATACATCCCCTTCTCAGTGGGTCCATCACTCAATCACATGGTCCATAAATTAAATCTATCAAATTTGACCGAGCTCACATCCTCAATGGATATGCCCTCAATTTGAAATCAAACTAAGTATAATAAACCATATAAATTCACATAAAATAAAGATAAAATTAATCCTGACTAATTTTGAGTTGACATAAGTCCCCAGTAACATTCACTAAGTAGTTGCCCTAGGTCAAGTTCGATTTATGTGCATCCAACAGGTCACCACAATAGTTGTTCCTCACTTTGGAAGATGTAAGCCTGCTACACCTTCTTCTTAGCACATCTGTTGCACACTAAAAGGAAACCCCTTAGGTTGGCTATCTCTACTCCACAACCGGTAGACTATCCCTTTGGATTTATAAATTTAAGGTAGGTCAGGGCTGATATAGCCCCTTCTTAGTGGATCCATCATACATCGATAGGGTTTATACATTAACTCAGATTAAGTTAAACCCAATTTAATTTCTCCTAATTGATTTAAATCACACCCTTCTCCCTATTGGAGCCCCAAATCATATATAAACAAGTCAAGCAAACAAATGAAATTCAAAACTAACCTCCCGAGTGGAACCAAATTAAACTAGCTCCCCTAGAAGAGTCTAAATCAAAGAAATCTAACCAAACTCTTATCACCAGTGGATACATCCCCAAATAAATCTATGAAATCAAATTCTAATCCCAATCCCTGGATAGCGCTTCCCTAGTGGAAGGTTCATATACCCGTCCCTTGTGGACTCGAGCCCATATCTCTAGAAGATATGCCTCCATATCAATTAAAAAAAACTAAAGTTGATTCGATCTTAATCCCTAGTGGATTATAGATTCTTATCCCCAATGGATCTTCTTTCCACAAATCATATATTCAAATCAAATTCAAACCTTATCTTCAGTAGATTTTCTTTTTCTATGCCCTCGACAGACCCTCAAATGTCATGTCCAATGCAAGTGTGATCCCCTAGCAGATTTCCCTTCATGTCCTTGACATGAAATTTTCATCAAATCTTATTTCTTCTCTTATGCACACCTTTAATACTTTAACTAAAAGCCTAATAATGTATTCTTTCAAATTACATCACCTTAACATTGTAATCAACATTTTATGATTTATGATGGTGCAAGCTCAAACAAACTATACAATATCATGCTAAATATATTATAGTGTGAATTAACACACTATATTATATTATAATAATGATGTTATATTATAAATTTCTATAATATAATGTATCATTTTACATTACACCTCATTAGAATCACTTAAAAAGAACAAATAATAAAATTTTCATAATATATGAATAATATTTATTTTAGATGTAAAATTGTTATTTTTCTTTTAGAAATTGTACAAAATAGCATAATTTTGGTGTTTCTTCTTGGTGTGTGCCATGAATTTGGCCAAATTCTTCCATCTCAACCTTCAAATTAACATTTTGTGAGTTTTGACCCAATGTATTATAACAAAAGTAAAACATACTAAAATTGACCATAACATTTAGTACACACCACCACATTCATATATATGTGAAGTTATATTGTTATGTACATTATATTTTAATATGCTTTCATACAATATGTTATCTTACATTACACCTTAAAATGAACCACTTTAAGAAAAAAATTTATAAAATTTGGTTGAAAAATAAACATTTATTTTGGATGCAAAATTCCATTCTTTTGATTAAATGACACCATAGCACACCTTAATGATGTTCCCTAAAGCTTACCTTAAATTTGGCCAAATCCCATCATCTTAGCCTATAAATTAGTATTTTTATAAATTATACTAGTACAAACTCTAGTACATCATACTATAACAAACTAAAATATGCTAAATAAGAAGTAGTAATACACAATAGTGTGGTATAATGAATGAGGCTACACTATGTTATGGCATCCTATATTATAATACACTACAACATATTATATTATATTATATTGCACATCACATCACATGGGATTGCTTAAGATAAAAAATCATAAAATTAGTAACAATAATAAAAACTATATATTTTCGTTGTATCAATTACATATTCTAAATTGAAACAACATATTATGATGCCATGCTCTACTTATTATTAATTTGGCCAAATTACACCATTTAAAAGTATAAATCAACATTTTATAAATAATGCTAGTGTAGGCTTGACTGCATGATTGTAAAATGCTAAAAGAATTTAAATTGCTCAGAACAATATATTATGATATATGATGATATACTATGCTACAACATATAATATTTATTTTGAACATAAAATCTTACTTTTTAGAATACAAGTGGTGTAGCACACCTTTGGTACTACAACCTAATTCACACTTCAAATTTAATAAATTTCATCATCTGATTTATTTAATTAATATTTTTATGATTTATATAAATATAGACTATAGGACATAATACCATAACATACTAAAACATTTTAAAGCATCTTATAACATCCAAAAACACATCACTACATGCTCAAATATATGATGCTACATTATACTATAATATATGGAATTATAATATAATTTAGGGTTAGGGTTTAGGGTATTCAAATCTCTAATAGTCAAGGGAAAGTCTCTTGAAGACATTTTCTTTAGCTACCATAACTATGTTAGGATTAGGTCCTTCTTTAGATCTACTCCTAATGACATCTTTATTTAAGGTTTAGGGATAGGGTTTGGGGTTAGTTTAGGGTTTAGGTTTAGTTTAGGATTTAGGTTTTAGGGTTTACAGTTTAGGATTTAGGGTTTAAGGTTTAGGGTTGAATGGTTTAGGGTTTACGGTTTACAATTTTAGGGTTTAGGTTTAGGTTTAAGTATTAAGGTTTTAGGGTTTAGGCTTTAAGGTTTAGGGTTTAAGATTTATGGATTAGGGTTTAAGGTTTAAGGTTTAATGTTTAGTGTTTAGGGTTTTTAGGGTTTAGGGTTAGGGTTAGGGTTTAGAGTTTAGGGTTTAAGTTGTAGGTTTAGGGTTTAAGTTTTAGTTTAAGATTTAGGGTTTAAAGTTTAGCAATTAAGGTTAATGGTTTTTTTAATAGAAAATAAATTTAGATTAACATTTATTCTTTTTGAATTCATCAACTAAGCAGCACCCCAAGTTTTTTTAGACATAAGCGATGACATAGATAAAAAATTAGCACCCATAGAGAAAATCAAAAACCCTAGAAAAGTAGAGTCGTCTCTTTGTAATGGCATAATTCCATAAGTAGTAAATCAAATTGATTGTTCTTCAGTTTCTCCAGTTCCCATCAGAATAACCCTTGCCTCTCGAGTAGTGAGATCTACCATCATATCCCCGATCTCTCCCTCTGCCACCGCCATTATACTATATTTTGTTGCGTATCACATCACAAGGGATTGCTTAAGATGGAAAATCAAAAAATTAGTAGAAATAATAAAAACATATATATTTTAGTCATATCACTTACATATTTTAAATTGAAACAATATATTATTATGCTATGCTCTACCTATTATGAATATGGCAAAAATTCCACCATTTTAAATTCTAAATTAACATTTTTATAAGTAATGCTAGTGTAGGATCGATTGCATGATTGTAAAATACTTAAAGAATTTAAAATGCATAATATATTATGATATATGATGTTATAATATGCTACAACATATAGTATTTATTTTGAACATAAAATCTTACTTTTAGACTATAAGTGGTAACCATTGGTACTACAACCTAATTGCCACTTCAAATTTAACAAATTTCATCATATGATTTATTAAATCAATATTTTATGATTTATATAAATATAGACTATAGGACATAATACCATAACATACTAAAACATTTCAAAACATCTTATAACATCAAAAAACACATTACGACATGCTCAAATATATGATGCTACATTATACTATAATATATCATATTATAATATGATTTAAGGTTAGGGTTTAGGGTATTCAAATTTCTAATAGTCAAGGGAAAGTAAGACATTTTCTTTTGCTACCATAACTATGCTAGGATTAGGTCATTCTTTAGATCTTTTCCAAATGAAATCTTTATATGAGGTTTAGGGTTTAGGGTTTAGGGTTAGGGTTTATGGTCAGTTTAGTGTTTTGGGTTTAGGCTTAGTTTGGAGTTTAGGATTTAGGGTTTTGGGTTTGGGATTTAGGGTTTAAGGTTTAGGGTTTTAGGTTTTACGATTTAGGGTTTTAGGGTTTTAGGGTTTAGGGTTTTAGGGTTTAGGGTTTAGGGTTTAGGGTTTAGGGTTTAATGTTTAGGGCTTAGGGTTTTTATGTTTTAGGTTTTAGGGTTTAGGGTTTAGGGTTTAGGTTTTATGTTTAAGCTTTAATTTTTAGTTTAGCATTTAAGGTTTTTTTTAAATAGAGAACAAATTCATATTCAACATTTCCTCTTTTTGATTTCATTAACCAAGTAGCACCACAAGTTTTCTAAGACACAATCGATGACATAGATCAAAAGTAAGCACCCATTGTGCAATTCAAAAACCCTAGATAAATAAAATCATCTCTACTCTAAAGGCATAGTTCCATAAGCAGCCAATTAGATCAATCGTTCTTTGGTTTCAGTTCCCCTGACCACCCTCTCAAGTTATGGGTTCCACCATCAAATCCCCATCTCTCTCCACTACCACCATGATTATAACCTCTGCCTCTCCTCCTGCCTCCATAACTACTCGATCCACCACCTCCATATCCACAAGCACCTCCAAATCCCCCACCACCACTGCGATAACTGCCGCCTCCCCTTTCACCTTCACTACCAGGTAGGTTAAGGTTTACGGTTTAAGGATGTAAGTTCTAGGGTTTAGGGTTTAGGGTTTTAGGGTTCGATTTAGGGTTTAGGATTTAGGATTTAGTACTTAGGGTTTAAGTTTTTTTTAAATTAAGTAACCAAAGGTTAAGGTTTATTTTGTTAATTTTAAATTTATTTGAGTTTTTTTTTTTTTTTTTAGGTTTATTTTTTATTTATATTTAATATAGTTTATTTATTTTAGGTTTATTTATTTTAGCTTAGGTTTTTCAACTTAGGTTATTTTTTGAGGTTTAGGATTATTTTTTAGTTGAGTTTTATTTTTATTTTATTTTTTATGTTTAAGTTTTATTTTTTATTTTTAGGTTTAGGTTAAGTTTTTGTTTTTATATTTTAAGGTCAGGTTTTAGGTTTTTATTTTAGGTTTATTTTTAGGTTTTATTTTTTAGTTTGGGTTTAGGTTTATTTTTAGTTTATTTTATTTTATTTAGTTTAGTTTTAGTTTTTATTTATTTTAGTTTAGTTTATTTTAGTTTAGGTTTAGGTTTATTTTATTTTGTTTATTTTTGGTTTATGTTTTTTTTAGTTTAGGATTTTAGTTTTAATTTTTTATTTATTTTTAGGTTTATTTTTTAAGTTTAGGTTTTTATTTTAGTTTTTATTTTATTTTATTTTTATTTTAGTTTTAGTTTTTATTATAATTAGGTTTTTTATTTTAGGTTTATTTTGTTTTTTTAGTTTAGTTTATGTTTTTATTTATTTATTTTAGTTTAGTTTTTATAATTTTTTTAGGTTTAGGTTTAGGTTTAAGTTTAGATTTAAGTTTTAGTTATGGCTTTTATTTTATTTTATTTTGGTTTAGGTTTTATTTATTTTATTTTAGGTTTTATTTTGTTTAGGATTAGGTTTTACGTTTTAGTTTTGGTTTAGGCTTAGGGTTTGGGGTTGGGTTTAAGGTTTAGGGTTGTATGTTTTACGATTTAGGGTTTAGGGTTTATGGTTTAAGGTTTTAGAGTTTAGGGTTTAAGTTTTAGGGTTGTAGGTTAAGGGTTAGGGTTTTTTAATTATTTTTAAATTTTTTATTTTTTAAAATTAGGTAAACAAGTAAGTTATGGTTTATTTAGTTTAGTTACCTTATATATTTTAGTTTATTCTATTTTTATTCTAATTTATGTTTATTTTATTTTTATTTAATTTATTTTATTTATTTTAGTTTATGTTTTTTAGTTTTTAGGTTTAGGTTTAGTTTATTTTTATTTTTTATTTTATTTTATTTTTTTAGGTTTAGGTTTCTATTTTCTTTTTTTAGGTTTAGGTTTTAGGTTTTTATTTTAGGTTTATTTTAAATTTTTATTTTTTAGTTTAGGTTTAAGTTTATTTCTATTTTTATTTTATTTTATTTAGTTTAGGGTTTAGGTTTAGATTTTATTTATTTTACTTTAGGTTTAGGTTTCTTTTATTTTATTTTAGGTTTAGTTTTTATTTTTTGTTTAGGGTTTGGGTTTTATTTTTTATTTATTTTTAGGTTTTCTTTTGAGGTTTATATTTTAGGTTCAAGTTTTTATTTAGTTTTATATTATTTTATTTTTATTTTATGTTTATTTTTTATTTTATTTAGGTTTTTTATTCTTAGTTTTATATTATTTTTTAGTTTAGTTTAAGTTTTTATTTTTTTTTATTTAATTTATTTTTATTTTTAGGTTAGGTTTTAGTTTATGTTTTTATTTTATTCTATTTTATTATTTTATTTAGGCCTATGTTTTTCTATTTATTTTATTTTTAGGTTTTATTTACTTTAGGTTTAGCTTTTAAAGTTTTTAGGATTTAGGGTTTGGGGTTTTGGGTTTAGGGTTTAAGGTTTAGAGTTTTAGGGTTTAGTGTTTAGGGTTAGGGTTTAGGGTTTAGTGTTTAGGGTTTAGTGTTTAGGCTTTAGGGTTTAAGGTTTTTAAGGTTTAGGGTTTAGGGTTTAGGGTTTCAGGTTAGTTTAGGGTTTAGGGTTTAATGTTTTTAGGGTTTAGGGTTAGTTTAGTATTTAGGATTTAGGGTTTTAGGGTTTAGGATTAGGGTTTATGGTTTAGGGTTAGGGTTAGGGTTTAGGATTTAGGGTTCAGGGTTTAGGGTTTAGGTTTTAGGGTTAGTTGAGGGTATAAGTTTTTTTAGGGTTTATGGTTTAGGGTTTAAGGTTTAGGGTTGTAGGTTTAGGGTTTAGAGTGTAGCTTAGTTTTAGTTTAGGTTTTAGGGTTAAAGGTTTAGGGTTTAAGGTTTAGGGCTTTCTTTTTTTTCCTTTTTTTAAATAGGTAAACTCGTAAGTTTAAGTTTTTGTAGTTTATTTATTTTATTTTATTTATTTATTTTTGTTTATTTTTTATTTTTATTTAGGTTTATTTTTTTATTTAGTTTATTTTATTTATTTTAGGTTTATTTATTTTAGTTTAGGTTTTTTATTTTAGTTTATTTTTTAGGTTTAGGTCTAGGTTTAGGTTTTTATTTATTTTTAGTTTAGTTTTATTTTTATTTTGTTTTTTAGGTTTAAGTTTTATTTTTTATTTTTAGGTCTAGGTTTAGATTTTTATTTTATTTATTTAAGTTTAGGTTTCAGGTTTTTATTTTAGGTTTATTTTAAGTTTATTCTATTTTATTTAGTTTAGGGTTTAGGTTTAGTTTATTTTAGTTTTAGGTTTAGGTTTATTTTTTAGTTTATTTTTATTTTTATTTTATTTTTATTTTTAGGTTTAGGTTTCTATTTTCTTTCTTTAGGTTTAGGTTTTAGGTTTTTATTTTAGGTTTATTTTTAATTTTTATTTTTTAGTTTAGGTTTAAGTTTATTTATATTTTTATTTAATTTTATTTAGTTTATGGTTTAGGTTTAGGTTTTATTTATTTTACTTTAGGTTTAGGTTTCTTTTATTTTATTTAGGTTTAGTTTTTATTTTTTGTTTATGGTTTGGGTTTTATTTTTTATTTATTTTTAGGTTTTCTTTTGAGGTTTATATTTTAGGTTCAAGTTTTTATTTAGTTTTATATTATTTTATTTTTATTTTATGTTTATTTTTTATTTTATTTAGGTTTTTTATTCTTAGTTTTATATTATTTTTTTAATTTAGTTTAAGTTTTTATTTTTTTATTTAATTTATTTTTATTTTTAGGGTTAGGTTTTAGTTTATGTTTTTATTTTATTCTATTTTATTATTTTATTTAGGCCTATGTTTTTCTATTTATTTTATTTTTAGGTTTTATTTACTTTAGGTTTAGCTTTTAAAGTTTTTAGGATTTAGGGTTTGGGGTTTTGGGTTTAGGGTTTAAGGTTTAGAGTTTTAGGGTTTAGTGTTTAGGGTTAGGGTTTAGGGTTTAGTGTTTAGGCTTTAGCGTTTAAGGTTTTTAAGGTTTAGGGTTTAGGGTTTAGGGTTTCAGGTTAGTTTAGGGTTTAGGGTTTAATGTTTTTAGGGTTTAGGGTTAGTTTAGTGTTTAGGATTTAGGGTTTTAGGGTTTAAGATTAGGGTTTATGGTTTAGGGTTAGGGTTAGCGTTTAGGATTTAGGGTTCAGGGTTTAGGGTTTAGGTTTTCGGGTTAGTTGAGGGTATAAGTTTTTTTAGGGTTTATGGTTTAGGGTTTAAGGTTTAGGGTTGTAGGTTTAGGGTTTAGAGTGTAGGCTTAGTTTTAGGGTTTAGGTTTTAGGGTTAAAGGTTTAGGGTTTAAGGTTTAGGGCTTTCTTTTTTTTTTCCTTTTTTTAAATAGGTAAACTCGTAAGTTTAAGTTTTTGTAGTTTATTTATTTTATTTTCTTTCTTTATTTTAGTTTATTTTTTTTATTTAGGTTTATTTTTTTATTTAGTTTATTTTATTTATTTTAGGTTTATTTATTTTAGTTTAGGTTTTTTATTTTAGTCTATTTTTTAGGTTTAGGTCTAGGTTTAGGTTTTTGTTTATTTTTAGTTTAGTTTTATTTTTATTTTGTTTTTTAGGTTTAAGTTTATTTTTTTATTTTAGGTCAGGTTTAGATTTTTTATTTTATTTATTTAAGTTTAGGTTTATTTTATTTTAGGTTTTATTTTATTTAGTTTAGGGTTTAGGTTTAGTTTATTTTAGTTTTAGGTTTAGGTTTTACTTATTTTAGTTTAATTTATTTTAGTTTAGGTTTAGGTATATTTTATTTTGTTTATTTTTGTTTTGGTTTAAGGTTTAGGTTTTATTTTTTATTTTTTTAGGTTTTATTTTTAGGTTTATTTTTTTTGTTTAGGTTTTTATTTTATTTTAATTTTATTTTATTTTAGGTTTATTTTATTTTTATTTTTCATATAGTTTTCCTTTTATTTTGTTTAAATTTTATTATTTATTTTATTTTTAGGTTTAGGTTTTAAGCTTTTCAAGGTTTAGGTTTCAGCTTTTTATTTTTGGTTTATTTTTAGGATTTTTTTTAGTTTAGGTTTAGTTTTATTTTTAGTTTATTTTAATTTATTTTGTATAGGGTTTAGGCTTAGTTTATTTTAGCTTTAGGTTTATATTTTATTTATTTTAGTTTAGTTTATTTTAGTTTAGGTTTAGGTCTATTTTATTTTGGTTATTTTGTTTTAATTTTATGTTTAGTTTTTATTTTTAGTTTTGGGTTTGTGTTTTATTTTTTATTTATTTTTTGGTTTAATTTTTAGGTTTAGGTTTTTATTTAGTGTTTATTTTCTTTTATTTAGGTTTATTTTATTTTTATTTTAAATTTAGTTTTTATTTTATTTATGTTTTTTATTCTTAATTTTTTATATTTTTTAGTTTAGTTTAGGTTTTTATTTATTTAATTTTAGTTTAGTTTTTTTATTTTTGATTTTATTTTATTTTTAGGTTTAGGTTTAGGTTTTAGTTTAAGTTTTTTCATTTTATTATTTTTATTTTACTTAGGTTTAGGCTTATTTATTAATTTTATATTTAGGTTTTGTTTAGTTTAGGTTTAGGTTTTTAGGTTTTTATGGTTTAAGGTTTAGGGTTTATGTTTAGGGTTTTGAGTTTTAGGGTTTAAGGTTTTAGGGTTTAATGTTTAGGGTTAGGGTTTAGGGTTTAGGGTTTAATGTTTAGGTTTTAGGGTTTTGGGTTTTTGGGGTTTAGGGTTTAGGGTTAACTTTGGGCTTATGGTTAGTTTAGGGTTTAGGGTTTAGGATTTTTAAAGTTTAGGGTTTATGGTTTAGAATTAGTTTGGGGTTTAGGGTTTAGGGTTTTGGGGTTTAGGATTTAGGGTTTATGGTTTTTAATGTTTAGGGTTTATGGTTTAAAGTTAGTTTGGGGTTTAAGGTTTAGGGTTTTAGGGTTTAGGGTTTAGGGTTTAGGGTTAGGGTTAGGGCTTATGGGGGTTTAAGGTTCAGGGTTTAGGGTTAGTTTAGCGTTTAGGGCTTAGGGTTAGGTTTTAGGCTTTTTTAGGTATAGGGTTTAGGGTTCAAGGTTTGGGCATAATTTTAGGGTTTAGAGTTTAGGGTTTAAGGTTTAGGATTTAGGGTTTAGGTTTTAGGGTTTAAGATTATTTTTAAATGGTAAACTTAGGTTTAGGTTTTTCTTAGTTTATTTTGTTTATTTATTATTTATTATAGTTTATTTTATTTTTTATTTATTTTTAGGTTTACTTTTTATTTTCATTTAGTTTATTTTATTTATTTTAGGTTTATTTATTTTAGTTTATGTTTTATTTTTAGTTTATGTTTTATTTTTAGTTTAGTTTAATTTTTATATTATTTTTTAGGTTTAGGTTTAGGTCTTAGGTTTTTATTTTAGGTTTATTTTTAGGTTTTATTTTTTAGTTTAATTTTAGGTTTATTTTTAGTTTATTTTATTTTATTTAATTTAAGGTTTAGCTTTTCTTTACTTTAGATTTAGTTTTTGGTTTGATTTATTTTAGTTTAATTTATTTTAGTTTAGGTTTAGGTTAATTTAATTATTTATTTTTAGTTTAGGTTTTTTTTAAGTTTAAGGTTTAGGTTTTATTTTTTATTTATTTTTCAGTTTATATTTTAGGTTTAGGTTTTTATTTAATTTTTATTTTATTTTATTTTAATTTAGGTATATTTTATTTTTGCTTTTAATTTAGTTTTTATTTTATTTTGGTATTTTATTTTTAGGTTTATTTTATTTTTTGTTTAGTTTAGGTTTTTATTTATTTTATTTTTTTTTAGGTTTTATTTTTTATTTTATTTTATTTTTAGGTTTATGTTTAGGTTTTTGTTTATATTTTTTATTTTATTTCACTTAAGTTTAGGTTTTTTTATTTATTTTATTTTTAGGTTTTATTTTATTTAAGTTTAGGTTTTTAAGTTTTTAGGTTCTAGGGATTAGGGTTAGGCTTTAGGCTTTAGGGTTTAGGGTTTGGGATTTAGGATTTAGGGTTTGGGGTTTAGGTTCTATGGTTTAGGATTTAGGATTTAAGGTTTAGGGTTCTAGGGTTTAAGGTTTAAAGTTTAGGGTTTTGTGTTAGTTTTATGGTTTAGTGTTTAGGGTTAGGGTTTTTTTATTATTTTTTATTTTTAGGGTTTAGAGTTTAGGGTTTATGGTTTAGGGTTTAGGGTTTAGGGTTTAGGGATTAGGTTTAAAGTTTTTGGTTTTTTATAATAGAGAACAAATTCAGATTCAATATTTCTTCTTTTTGATTTCATCAACAAGTAAAACACCATGTTTTTTGACATAAGCGATGACATAAATAAAAAATGAGCATGCATAGAGCAAATCAAAAACCATAGATAGCTAGAACTGTATCTACTTTAAAGACACAGTTCCATAAGCAATAGATTAGATCAATCGTTCATCAGTTTCTCTAGTTCCCATTAGAACCAGTACGACCTCTCGAGTAGTGAGATCCACCATCATATCCCCGATCTCTCCCTCTGCCACCACCACTGTTGTAACCTTTATCGCTCTTGCCACTGCCATAATGACCACTACTCCGACCACCACCTCCATATCCACCAATACCTCCAGATCACCCACAACCACTGCGATAACAACCACCTTCACCTTCACCTCCACTGCCATATCTAGACTGAGCCTTGTTGAGGTTCTGTCCTTTCTTAAGGTATAGGTTTATTTTTTAATTTATTTAGTTAGTTTAGGTTTAGGTTTAGGGTTTGGGGTTTAAGGTTTAGGCTTAGGTTTAGGGTTTAAGGTTTAGGGTTTAGGGTTTAGGGTTTATGGTTTTTGGGTTTATGCTTTTAAGGTTTAGGGTTTAGGGTTAGCGTTTAGGGTTTATGGTTTAGGGTTTAGGATTTAAGGTTTAGGGTTTTAGGGTTTAGGGTTTTGGCTTTATGGTTTAAGGTTTTAAGGCTTAAGGTTTAGGTTTTTGGGTTTAAGGTTTAGGGTTTAGGGTTTAGGGTTTAGGGTTTACGGTTTAGGCTTTCGAGCTTAGGGTTGTGGGGTTAGGTTTTTTTTATTTTTTTATTTTTTATTTTTTATTTCTATATTTTTTTAAGTTAAGTCAACTAATAGGTTTAGGTTTATCTAGTTTAGTTTTTATTTATTTTAGTAATTTTATTTTTTTTATTTTGATTTTGATTTATTTATATTTTTATTTAGTTTAGTTTATTTATTTTATGTTTATTTATTTTAGTTTAGGATTTTTATTATAATTTATTTTTTAGGTTAAGGTTTAGGTTTAAGTTTATTTTTTAGTTTAGTTTTATTTTTATTTTATTTTTTAGGTTTTGATTTTATTTTGTTTTTTTAGGTTTAGGTTTTAGGTTTTTATTTTAGGTTTATTTCTAGGTTTTATTTTTTTAGTTTAGGTTTAGGTTTATTTTTATTTTGTTATTTTATTTAGTTTAGGTTTAGGTTTAGGTTTAGGTTTAGGTTTTATTTATTTTAGTTTAGGTTTAGATTTATTTTATTTTTATTTTAGGTTTAGGTTTTTTTTAGTTTAGGGTTTAGGTTTGATTTTTTTATTTATTTTTATGTTTATTATTTAGGTTTAGGTTTTTATTTTGTTTTTATTTTATTTTATTTTAAGTTTATTTTACTTTTATTTTAGGTTTAGTTTTTATTTTATTTAATTTTCTTAGTTTAGTTTATGTTTTTTTTATTATATTTTAGTTTAGTTTTAAATTTTTATTTTATTTTCATTTTAGATTTGGCTTAGGTTTTGGTTTAGGTTTAGGTTTTAGTTTATGTTTTCATTTCATTTTATTTTTTATTTTATTTTGGTTTAGGATATTTTAGTTATTTTATTTTTAGGTTTTATTTAGTTTAGGTTTATGTTTTTAGCATTTTAGGGTTTACGATTTAGGGTTAGTTTAGGGTTTAGGGTTTAGGGTTTATGATTTGGGTTTCAAGGTTTAGGATTTAGTTTTTAAGTTTTAGGGTTTATAGTTTAGGGTTTAGAGTTTTAGTATTTAGGGTTTAAGGTTTTTAAGGTTTAGGGTGAAGGGTTTAGGTTTTAGGTTTAGGGTTCAAGTTTTACTTTAGGGTTTAGGGTTTTTGGTTTTTTTATAATAGAGGATAAATTCAGATTCAACATTTCTTTTTTTTTATTTCATCAACCAAGTAACACACCAAGTATTCTAAGACACATGCGATCATAGATAAAAAATGAGCATGCATAAAGCAAATAAAAAACCTTAGATAATTAGAGTCTCTAAAGACCTGGGTTCCATAAGTAGTAGATCAGATCATTTTTATTTCTTGGTTCCCATGAACCACGACCTCTCAGTAGCGGGATCCACCATCATATCCCGATCTCTCCCGGTGCAACACCATGGCTATAACCTCATTTCTCCGGCCTCCATAACCACCACTCGACCACCATCCATATCCACAACACCTCTAGATCCCCACATTGTGATATGCCTCCACCTTAGCCTCCACTACCACATCTAGGTGACACGGTTGACAATGATGTTCATGGTCATGCCCATTCTTAGGGTTTTGGTTTTGGTTTAGGCTTATTTTTTAATTTATTTAGTTACTTTGGGTTTAGGTTTAAGGTTTAGGGTTTAGGCTCTAGGGTTAGGGTTTAGGGTTTATGGTTTACGGGTTAGGGTTTGGGCTTTAGGGTTTACGTTTTTAGTGTTTAGGGCTTTGGGTTATGGTTTAGGGTTTAGGATTTCGGGTTTATCATTTAAAATTAAGTAAACCAGTAGGTTTAGGTTTATTTTGTTTATTTTATTTATTTAGTTTATTTAGTTTATTTATTATTTATTTAAATTTATTTTTTATTTAGGTTTATTTTTTATTTTTGTTTAGTTTAGTTTATTTATTTTAGATTTATTTATTTTAATTTAGGTTTTTTATTTTAATTTATTTTTTAAGTTTAGGTTTATTTTTAGTTTAGTTTTATTATTATTTTATTTTTTAGGTTTAGGTTTTTTTTTTTTAGGTTTACATTTTTATTTTATTTTTGAGGTTTAGGTTTTAAGTTTTTATTTTTATGTTTATTTTTAATTATTATTTTTTAGTTTAGGTTTAGGTTTATTTTTAGTTTATTTTATTTTATTTAGTTTAGGTTTAGGTTTAGGTTTAGGTTTAGGTTTAGTTTTTTTAAGATTAAGTTTAGGTTTAATTTATTTTAGTTTAGTTTATTTTTGTTTGGTTTAGGTTTTTTTTTTAGTTTAGGGTTTAGTTTTTATTTTTTATTTATTTTAAGGTTTTATTTTAAGGTTAATTTTTTAGGTTTAGGTTTTTATTTTATTTTTATTTTACATTTAAGTTTTATTTTATTTAGGTTTTTTATTCTTAGGTTTACTTTATTATTTAGCTTAGTTCAGGTTTTTATTTATTTTATTTTAGTTTATTATTATTAGTTTATATTATTTTGTTTTTAGGTTTAGGTTTAGGTTTAGGTTTTAGTTCAGGTTTTTATTTTATTTTATTATTTTATTTATTTAGGTTTAGGTTTAATTTATTTATTTATTTTCTTAGGTTTTATTTAGTTTAGGTTTAGGTTTTTAGGGTTTAGGGTTTAAGGTTTAAGGTTTAGTGTTTCGGCTTTAGGGTTTATGGTTTTTAGAGTTTAGGGTTTGGGGTTTAAAGTTAGCTTAGGGTTTAGGGTTAGGGTTTAAGGTTTAGTTGACCAATTGAAGATGATTGTATGCTTTGATTTTAATTATTTTGCATTTGGTTTTATTTTGGCCAACTTGAATCTTTAGGCCAATTTGGGCAAAGTAGGTCAATTGGGTTCAATTGGGTCCAATCATGGCTTTGGTCAAGTTCAACATGAATGAACTTGAGCCATTGGTTGCAATAAATTTGGTTTATATTTTGATTTGACCTAATTTAGTCTTTTAGGTCAATTAAGGTCAATTTGGGTCAAGAGGGCCAATTGGGTTTGGTTAGACTCAATTAAAGGTCAAGTTATATTCAAATATTGATTTTGGTTTGGTATGGATCATTGGTTTCAAGGGATTTGGCTTAAGTTGCAATTTGGCTAGTTTGGGTTCATATGGGTTAAGGGTTTGACGGTCAAATGACCAAGAGTTTGACATAATTTGTGATAATTGATCAACCTAGGGTGATCAACAATCATGATGGGAGATTTTGATGGGCTTAGTTTAATCCAATTTGGGTAGGATCAGAACTTGGCTCAAATAGGTCAAATTGGCCACTTTGGGTCAAGTGCACTAATTAGGTTTAGTTCACTGATTTTGGGTTGAGTTTGATTTAGTTGAGTTTATATGTAGATTTGAAATTGATATAAAATTTCAATTGCAATCATCTTGGGTTCAAATGGGTTTTGGTTCATTTGAACATTTCAAATCAAAAGGGTTAAATTGGGTTTGACTTGAGTTGATTTTGGTTTGGCTTGATGATTGTAGATTTCATTTATATTTGTGAATATGATTGAAGGTATGATTGATTCATAAGAAAATCAATTGAATTTTTGTTTTGGAATGAAGAAATTTGGCTAAGTCTATGGAGTTGAGTCATGTGGCTTAAGTTTGGGTTTTGATTTTGTTTGATTTTAGTTTTGATAATTTAAATGTTTATTTTATTTAAATTTTTGAAGGTTATCAAAAATATGATTGATTTGTGAGAAAATCAATTGAGTTTAACTTGATTTGGACAAAGATTTGGCTAAGCCCTTGGGATATGTCAAATGGCTTAGGAAGGGTTTTGATTTAATTTGATTTAGTTTGATTTACTTTTGATCATTTGAATGTAGATTTGATTTATATTTAGGAAGATGATTGAAGATATAAATTGATTATGAGAAAATCAATTGTATTGATTTGGATTAATTTGGCTAAGTCCATGGGATATTTATCTTAGGAAGGGTTTCAAGTTTAGATTTGATCATGGGCTTCAATCATTTGGTTTTGGATTTTGGGTTTAGATTTTGATTTGAATTTTATGTTTGAATTGAACTTGAGGTTTGGTTTGAGATGGTGAACATGGATTGGATTTGGGTTGTAGGGTAGGTGGATTATCTTAATCCATAAGGCATAACCTAATCCTATGGTTAACCCATCTAAGTATTTATGCTTAGGTTAAGTGTTTAACTAATTATTAGAAGAGTCTTATGACTAGAGAAGTCTTAGTGTCTAGAGGACTCCTAAGTCTAAGATGGAAAGATTGAATCCGCACTCCAAAAGTGTGATCAATAGGTCTTAGGCTCTATTGTGTTTTCCTTGGAGATAGATGATTGGAAGACCGAAGCCAAGTTTCACATTATAGACTTGGATACATCTTTCAATGCTTCACTTTGGATACCATGGATAAACGAGAATAAAAAAGTTCCATCCCCTCTACATCAATGCATGAAGTTTGTGAGAGGTGGGATCATCTACTATGTCAAAGGGGATCTCAAGTCATTTATAATTCATGAGGTCGGCATATATGAGGATGCAGCCTACTACCTCCCTCAAAATCAACAAGTCTATTCTAGTGAACTTGGCCAAAGTTTAAAAAGAAAAGAAAAACAAAAGGATAAAAGAAAGAGAAAAAGAAAAAGAAAAGAAAAGAGAAAATGATAAATAAAATAAAAGGGAGTGGAAATAGACTCGGAGGAGGAAGTGGAGCCTGACATTCGATTCCACCCATAGTTCATTACTCCATTCGAATATAAGGGTAGGATGACCTGACCTCCAGCGGAGGAAGAGGCAGTTGAGGCGTAGGGGTGGAAAAGCTCCTTATTGGCCACCTAATAGAAGATATGTGTACCAGTACACCTATTTATCATATATACTTAGAATCTAGTTCATAGGATGAGTCTTATATGGTTAGTACACTAGCCAGCTCTTCTCAATAGTAGATTTTCTTGGAGGTGATAGTTGAGCTAGATAGCGATGAAGATCGGGCTCCAAAGGAAAGCATAAGTGTATCTAAGTCTATATGTGAAACCATTAGGTATCAGTTGGGAACCTTAACTCTAACCACACTTTCCTCTCAAAAAGTTGAGAGTTTAGTAGTTAAGGAAGCCCCTAAGTCATCCATAGGTGTGAAGACTCAGAGGTTCTTTCTGGGAGCATCATCTTCAAGTAAAGAAGTTGATATAGAACTTAAAGATGATTCATATAAAGATTTAATAGAATTACCTTTTGATTTGTACTTTCCTTGTGTTCATAATTTAGTAATGAAAGGGTTAATCCCGCATACTTGGTCAAAGCACAGGTCAGGCTACTTTGGAAGAATATGAAAGAACAAATGCAAAAGCTCTCAATCAAGATCGGGACTAGGATTCGGTACAGTGGCTCTAGTCGATGATGACGATTACTGCTTAGTCATCACCAATCTTTTGTAATCTAATAGGTTCTTTTCAAATCACATTGACTCATATGAGGACCTGTGCTTAGAAACTTCAAATGATCCAATTGATTTTGAAGTCAAAGTTGCACCCCCAGAGTTATAAGAAGAGATCAAGTCAACCATCAACTAGCTCAATGAAATTAACTTAGGAATAGAAGAAGATCCACGCCCGACATACATCAGTTCTTTATTGAATGAAATTGAAACCAATGACTTTATTAGGCAATTAACTAAGTTTAAGGACTGCATTACATGAAGTTATGAAGAGATTCCTGGATTGGCTCCTGACATAGCAGTCCATAAACTAGCAATAGAGCCTACTGCTAACCTCATCAAGCAAGCTCCTAGACGCATGCGATTAGACATAGAACAACAGGTCATTTATGATGTCAAGAAATTGATTTATCTTTGGCTTTATCAGGAAGAAAATACCCTACGGTTAGTAACATCATCCAGTTAAGAAAAGAATGGCTAAATTGACATATGCATCAATTTTAAGGATTTAAATAAGGCATGTCCAAAAGATGAATTTTCACTCCATGCGATGGTGAACATTGTCAAATCTCATGTAGTCTTCTCATTCATGGATGGCTCATCGGATATAACCAAATAAAGATGGCCCCTTAAGATGAAAGAAACATTACTTTTAGAACCACGATCGATCTATTACTATAATGTCATGCCTTTACCTTAAAATTGATCTACATTCAGGGGCTATGACTTGAATCTTTAATGAACTCATTCATCATCAAGTCAAGTTCTATATTGATGATCTTGATCAAAGTAGAAAAGATAGACCATCTATTTGACTTGAGAATACTTTTTGAATAGTTAATAAAATTTAACCTCAAATGAACCCCATGAAGTGTGCATTAGTAGCTTCATGGAAATTCATTGGGTTTGTTGTCAACACCTAGAAATTGAAATTGATCCATAGAAGATCAATGTGATATTAAAACCTCTAGATCCCCACCACCCCTGCGATAGCCTCTACCTTTGCCTCCCTTCTTAGATCTAGCGAGCCTAGTTGACGGTGATGTTCCTGTCATCAATGTTTTACCCATTCTTAGGTTTTAGGGTTAGTTTAGGGTCTAGGGATTATGGTTAGTTTAGGGTTTAAGGTTTAGGGCTGTAAGTTTTAGGGTTTAGGGTTTATGATTGAGGGTTTAGTGTTTAGGATTTATGATTGAGGGTTTAGTGTTTAGGGTTTTAGGGATTAGGGTTTAGGTTTCAGGGTATAAGGTTTTAGGATTTAGAGTTTAGGGTTTAGGGTTTAGGTTTTTTTAATTAAGTAAACTGGTCTGTTTATATTTATTTAGTTAATTTAGTTTATTTTTTATGTATTTGGGTTTATTTTATTTTTTATTTATATTTAGGTTTATTTTTTTATTTAGTTAGTTTATTTATTTTAGGTTTATTTATTTTACTTTAGGTTTTTTATTTTAGTTTATTTTTTATGTTTAGGTATATTTTTTAGTTGAGTTTTATTTTATTTTATTTTTTAGGTTTAGGATTATGCTTTTATTTCACTTTTTTAGGTTTAGGTTTTTGGTTTTTATTTTAGGTTAATTTTTAGGTTTTATTTTTTAGTTTAGGTTTAGGTTTATTTTTAGTTTATTTTATTTTATTTAGTTTAGGTTTAGGTTTAGGTTTTTTTTTATTTAGGGTTTAAGTTTTATTTATTTTATTTTTAGGTTTACTTTTTAGGTTTAAGTTTTTATTTAGTTTTATTTTATTTATTTAAATTTATTTTATTTTTATTTTACATTTACTTTTTATTTTATTCAAATTTTTTATTCTAAGGTTTATTTTATTGTTTAATTTGTTTAGGTTTTTATTTATTTTATTTTAGTTTATTTTTATTTTTAATTTTATTTTATTTTTTTGTTAAGGCTTAGGTTTTAGTTTAGGTTTTCAGTTTATTTTATTCTTTTTATTTTATTTAGGTTTAGTTTTTTTATTTATTTTATTATTAGGATTTATTTAGTTTAGTTTTAGGTTTTTTGGTTTTTAGGGTTTAGGTTTAAGGTTTTAGGGTTTAGGGTTTAGGGTTAGGATTTAAGGTTTAGGGTTTAACATTTAGTGTTTAGGCATTAGGGTTTAGGGTTTAGGGTTTAAGGTTAGCTTAGGGTTTAGGGTTAGTTTAGGGCTTAGGGTTTAGGGTTTTGGCTTTAGGGCTTTTAGGATTTTAGGGTTTAAGGTTAGTTTAGGGTTTAGGGTTTTAAGGTTTAAAGTTTAGGGTTTAGGGTTTAGGGTTTAGGGTTAGGGTTTAGGTTTAGGGTTTAAGGTTTAGGGTTTAAGGTTTAGGGTTTAGGGTTTAGAGTTTAGGGTTAGTTTTAGGTTTTAGGGTTTAGGGTTTGTGGCTTTTTTAAAATTAAGTAAACCAACAAGTTTAGGTTTATTTAGTTTATTTAATTTATTTTTTATTTATTTTAGTTTGTTTTATTTTTTATTTTGGTCTATTTTTTATTTTTATTTAGTTTAGTTTATTTATTTTAAGTTTATTTATTTTTGTATAGGTTTTTTATCATACTTTACTTTTTAGGTTTAGGTTTATGCATATTTTTTGTTTTGTTTTAATTTTATTTTATTTGTTATGTTTAGGTTTTATTTTTATTTTTAGGTTTAGGTTTTAGGTTTTTATTTTAGGGTTTAAGGTTTAAGGTTTAGGGTTTTAAGGTTTAAAGTTTATGGTTTAGGGTTGTAGGTTTGGGGTTCAGGTTTAGGGTTCACGGTAAGTTTTAAGGTTTAGGGTTTAGGGTTAAGAATTTTATTATATATTTGTATTTTTTTTAGTTTATGTTTATTTAGTTTATCTTTTTATTTATTTTAGTTTATTTTATTTTTTATTTTTATTTATGTTTATTTTTATTTTCATTTAGTTTAGTTTATTTATTTTTGGTTTATTTATTTTAGTTTAGGTTTTATAATTTAGTTTATTTTTTATGTTTAGGTTTAGCTTTAGGTTTATTTTTTTAGTTTAGTTTTATTTTTAATTTATTTTTTTAGGTTTAGATTTTAATTTTTATTTTTAGGTTTTAGCTTAGGTTTTACATTTTTTTTTGGGTTTACTCTTTAGGTTTTATTTTTTAGTTTTGGTTGAGGTTTTCTTTTAATTTAATTTAATTTTATTTAGTGTTTATGTTTAGGTTTAGGTTTAGTTTATTTTAGGTTTAGGTTTAGGTTTTAATTTTTTTAGTTTAGTTTATTTTAGTTTATGTTTACGTTTATTTTATTTTTATTATAGGTTTAGTTTTTTTATTTTAGTATTTAGTGTTTATTTTTTATGTATTTTTAGGTTATATTTTTTAGGTTTATTTTTTAGGTTTATGTTTTTATTTAGTTTTTATTTTATTTTATTATAGGTTTAGTTTTTATTTTATTTAAGTTTTTTTATTGTTAGGTTTATTTTATTTTTTAGTTTAGTTTAGTCTTTCTTTACTTTAGTTTAGTTTATTTTTACTTTTTATTTTATTTTATTTTTATATTTAGGTTTAGGTTTTAGTTTAAGTTTTTATTTTATTTTTATATTTTTATTTAGGTTTAGGTTTTTTTATTTATTTTATTTTTAGGTTTTATTTAGTTTAAGTTTAGGTTTTTAGGTTGTTAAAGTATAAAGGTTTAAGTTAAAGAGGGTTGGAGTTTAGGAGGTCAGGGTTTAGTTACCAGGGTTTAGAGTTTAGGGTTTAAGGTTTAGGGTTTAGGGTTTAGGGTTTAGGCTTTAGGGTTTAGGGTTTTTAGGGTTTAGGGTTTAGAGTTTAGGGTTTTATGGTTAGGATTAAAGTTTAGGGTGTAGAACTTAGGGTTTAGGGTTTAGGGTTTTAGGTTTAGGGTAAGTTTAGGGTTTGGGGTTTAAGGTTTGTTTTAGGTTTTAGGTTTAGGGTTTAGGTTTTAGGATTTAGGGTTTAGATATTTCTTTTAAAAAAAAGTAAGTTAACTAATAGGTTTAGGTTTATTTAGTTAACTTACTATATTTGTTATTTAATTTGGGTTTATTTATTCTATTTTTATGTTTATTTTAGTTTATTTTTTATGCTTAGGTTTAGGTTTAAGTTTATATTTATTTTTTAGTTTAGTTTTAGTTTTATTTTATTTTTAGGTTTAGGTTTAGGTTTTTATTTCTTTTTTTAGGTTTAGGTTTTTTGTTTTTATTTTAAGTTTATTTTTAGGTTTAATTTTTTAGTTTAGGTTTAAGTTTATTTTTAGTGTATTTTATATTTATTAGTTTATGATTTAGGTTTAGGTTTAAGTTTTATTTATTTTAGTATATGTTTATGTTTATTTTATATTGTTTATTTTAGGTTTAATTATTTTTTTGTTTAGTGTTTAGGATTTATTTTTTTATTTATTTTTAGGTTTCTTTTTTAGGTTTAAGTTTTTATAAAGTTTTTACTTTATTTTATTTTAGGTTTGTTCTATTTTTATTTTATGTTTAGTTTTTATTTTATTTAAGTTTTTTATTTTTGGTTTATTTTATATTTTTATTTTAGTTTAATTTTCATATTTTATTTTTTTATTTGTAGGTTTATGTTTAGGTTTGCGTTTAGGTTTAGGATATAGTTTTGGTTTTTATTTTACTTTAATTTTTATTTTATTTAGGTTTAGGTTTTTTATTTATTTTATTTTTAGGTTTTATTTAGTATAGGTTAAGGTTTTTAGGTTTTTAGGGTTTAAGGTTTAAGGTTTAGAGTTTAGGATTTGGGGTTTAGGATTTAGGGTTCAGGGTTATAGATTTTAGGGATTAGGGTTTAGATTTTAGGGTTTTATGATTTAGGGTTTAGAGTGTATGGTTTAGGGTTTAGGGTTTATGGTTTAGGCTTATTTTTATTTGCTTTTCTATTTTTTTTATTTTTTCATTTTTTTTTAAATTAAGTATACTAGTAGGTTTAGGTTTATTTAGTTTTATTAGTTTAATTTTTTATTTTTCTTAGTTTATTTTATTTTTAACTTTTATTTAGGTTTATTTTTAATTTTATTTACTTTAGTTCATTTATTTTAGGTTTATTTATTTTAGTTTGTATTTTAGATTTGGTTTAAGTTGAGGTTAATTTTTTAGTTTATTTTATTTTTATTTTTATTTTTAGGTTTAGGTTTTAAATTTTATTTTTAGGTTTAGGTTTTTATTTTATTCTTTTAGGTTGAGGTTTTAGGTTTCTATTTCAGGTTTATTTTTAGGTATTATTTTTTAGTTTATGTTTAGGTTTATTTTTAATTTATTTTATTTTATTTAGTTTTGGTTTAGGTTTAGGTTTAGTTTAATTTAGGTATAGGTTTACTTTTTATTTATTTTAGTTTAGTTTATCATAGTTTTGGTTAAGGTTTATTTTTTTTATTTTAGGTTTAGGTTTTTTTTTTAGCTTATGGTTTAGGTTTTATTTTTTATTTATTTTTAGGTTTTATTTTTTGGATTGGTTTTTAGGTTTATATTTTTATTTTATTTTAGGTTTATTTATTTTTATTTTAGGCATAATTTTCATTTTATTTAGGTTTTTTATCTTTTTATTTTCGTTTAGATTTTTATTTATTTATTTTTAGTTTAGTTTTCTTTTTTATTTTATTTTCTTTTAGGTTTAGGTTTGGTTTAGGTTTTAGTTTATGTTTTCATTTTATTTTAATTTTTCATTTTATTTTGGTTTTGGTTTTTTTATTTATTTTATTTTTAGGTTTTATTTAGTTTAGGTTTAGGTTTTTAGCATTTTAGGGTTTAGGTTTTAGGTTCTTATTTTAGGTTTATTTTTTCTTTTATTTTTTAGTTTAGATTTAGGTTTATTTTTAGTTTATTTTATTTTATTTAGTTTAGGGTTTAGGTTTCAATTATTTTAGTTTAGTTTATTTCATTTTAGGTTTAGGTTTATTTTGTTTATTTTATTTTATTTAAGGGTTAGTTTTTAATTTTTTTGTTTAGGGTTTTGGTTTCTTTTTTTATTTATTTATAGGTTCATTTTTTAGAATTAGGTTTTTATTTAGTTTTTATTTTATTTTATTTTAAGTTTATTTTTTTATTTTACATTTTATTTTTATTTTATTTTATGTTTTTATCCATGTTTATTTTATTTTATTTTATTTAATTTTAGGGTTTTCATTTTATCTTTTATTTATAATTTTTTGTAGTTTATTTTATTTTATTTTTAGGTTTAAGTTTAGGTTTTAGTTTAGGTTTTTATTTTTATTTTATTTTTTATTTTATTTAGATTTAGGTTTTATTTATTTATTTTGTTTATAGGTTTTATTTAGTTTAGGTTTAGGTTTTTAAGTTTTTAGGGTTTAGGGCTTGGGGTTTAGAATTTAGGGCTTAGGGTTTAGGGCTGTAAATTTTAAGGATTAGGATTTATGGTTTAGGGTTTAGGGTTTAAGGATTAGGTTTTAGGGTTCTTTTTATTTATTTTTTTAGTTTTTTATTTTTTCAATTTTTTTAAATTTAGTATACTCATAGGTTTATGTTTATTCAGTTTATTTTTTATTTATTTTAGTTTATTTTATTTTTTATTTTTATTTAAGTTTATTTTTATTTTTATTTAGTTTAGTTTCTTTATTTTAGGTTTATTTATTTTAGTTTATTTTTTATGTTTAGGTTTTGGCTTAGTTTATTTTTTAGTTTACTTTTATTATTATTTTATTTCTTAGATTTAGGTTTATATTTTATTTTTAGGTTTAGGTTTAGGTTTTTATTTTATTTTTTGATGTTTTGGTTTTAGATTTTTATTTTATGTTTATTTTTAGGTATTATTTTTTAGTTTAGGTTTAAGTTTATTTTTAGTTTATTTTTTTTATTTAGTTTTGGTTTAGGTTTACATTTACTTTATTTTAGGTTTAGGTTTAGGTTTTATTTATTTTAGTTTAGTTTATCTTAGTTTAGGTTTAGGTTTATTTTAATTTAATTTTAGGTTTAGGTTTTTTTTGTTTATGATTTTGGTTTTATTTTTTATTTATTTTTAGGTTTTATTTTTAGGTTTATTTTTTAGGTTTAGGTTTTTACTTAGTTTTTATTTTATTTTATTTTAGGTTTATTTTGATTTTATTTTATGTTTAGTTTTAATTTTATTTATGTTTTTTGTAGTTTAGTTTAGGATTTTATTTATTTTATTTTAGTTTAGTCTTTATTTTAAATTTTATTTTTTATAAGTTTAGGTTATAGTTTGTGTTTTAGTTTATGTTTTTAATTTATTTTATTTTTTTCTTTTTATTTTTGTTTAAGTTTTTTTTTTTTTTTGGGTTTTATTTAGTTTAGGTTTATGTTTTTAGCTTTTTAGGGTATAGGGTTTAGGGTTTATGGTTTAGAGTTTAGGTTTTAGGTTTTTATTTTAGTTTTATTTTTTGGTTTTATATTTTAGATTAGGTTTAGGTTTAGTTTTTGTTTATTTTATTATATTTAATTTAGTGTTTAGGTTTAGTTTATTTTAAGTTTAGGTTTAGGTTTTACTTATTTTAGTTTATTTTATTTTATTTAAGTTTAGGTTTATTTTGTTTATTTTAATTTTTAATTTCATGTTTAGTTTTTATTTTTAGTTTAGGGTTTAGGTTTTTTTTTATTTAATTTTAGGTTTTATTTTTAGATTTATTTTTTAGGTTTAGGTTCTTATTTCATTTTATTTTGTTTTATTTTAGGTTTATTTTATTTTATTTTATTTAGGTTTTTTATTCTTAGGTTTATTTTATTTTTTAGTTTAGTTTAAATTTTTATTTATTTCTATTTAGTTTATTTTTATTAGTTTATTTTTTTTTTTTTTTTAGGTTTAGGTTTAGGTTTTTATTTTACTTTATTTTCTTATTTCATTTAGGTTTAGGTTTTTAATTTATTTTATTTTAAAGTTTTATTTAGTTTAGGTTTAGGTTTTTAGGGATTAGGGTTTTGGGTTTAGGGTTTTAGGGTTTCGAGTTTAGGGTTACGGTTTAGAGTTTATGTTTAGTCTTTAGTGTTTAAGCTTTAGGGTTTAGGGTTTTTAGGGTTTAGGGTTTAGGGTTAGCTTAAGTTTCAGCATTAGTTTAGGGTTTAGGGTATAAGGTTTAGGGTTTTGACTTTAGGGTTTAGGGTTTAAGGTTAGTTTTTTGTTTAGGGTTTAGGGTTAGGAATAGGGTTTATTTAGTTTATTTTTTATTTATTTTAGTTTATTTTATTTTCTATTTTTATTTAGGTTTATTTTTTAATTTTATTATGTTTAGTTTATTTATTTTAGCTTTATTTATTTTAGTTTTTTTAGATTTAGGTTTAGGTTTATGTTTAGTTTTTAGTTTAGTTTTATTTTTTTAGATTTAGGTTTTATTTTTTATTTTTAGGTATATGTTTATGTTTTATTTTATTTTTTTAGGTTTATGTTTTACGTTTTTATTTTAGGTTTACTTTTAAGTTTTTTGTTTAGTTTAGGTTTAGGTTTATTTTTAGTTTAGGGTTTAGGTTTAGGTTTTGTTTATTTTAGTTTAGCTTTATGTTTATTTTATTTTGTTTATTTTAGGTTTAGCTTTTTTTAGGGTTTACTTTTTATTTATTTTTAGGTTTTATTTTTATATTAATTTTTTAGGTTTAGGTTTTATTTAGTTTTCTTTTATTTAGGGTTTTGTGCCACTTCATGATCTTTGATGGTTGTGGGAGCCCACGATAACACATTGCACACTTTAGAGCCAGATGTTGCGACACCGGTGATAGCAACACTCCTCTTCCGCCTTTTCATTAGCAGTCTATCAGGTGTTGCATTTGATTGGTATGTTGAACTACCCAACGGTTCGGTGAAGGCTTTTGCTGAGTTGGAGCTCCTCTTCATCAAGAGGTTTCTGGAGCTCCACAGAGGGTGACTATATATGACCTCATTATAGAGAAACAAAAACTCAATGAGTCCTTTGTTGATTACATTCTCAGGTTGTGCTACCTGAACATGAAATGCGAACCATAGTTGTCCGAATAACATGCCATTAAGATTCTTCTCAAGAATATCCATGGCACGGTTGCCTTCATGCTTAAGGGCTTTACCATCAAAACATTTGAGAAATTAATCAACAAGGTGGGTAGCCTACAATAGGAAGCCAAACAGTTTCCCTCTCGGGAACCAATCATCTAGGCCCAAGCCACAAAAGATGTTTGAGAAGAAGCCAGGGAGAGTTGTGTTCGTGGACAGAGAGAAGCAGCTAGCCAAAGTTTAGTATGAGAGACTACGAGCTCAGCATCCTCCTTTCCCACCTCTTCAACCACCTCGGCCATCATTACCTTAACAATGACCATTTTCATCACTTGACCCGTATTCATATCCATCTCCAGGTAGCTACTTTCCACCTACTCTTGCTGATAGATTGAATAAATCATATTCATTCAAGAGGGATGTAGATATAAAAATCTTTAAGAATCTCTTAAACAAATTAAACTTTCAGTTACCAGAACCTAAGAGGCCAGAGGAAGTGTGCAAGAGTGATGATCCTAGCTATTGCCCCAACCACTGCATGTTAGGCCATGTCTTAGAGGATTGTATCACTTTTAAGGACTAGCTTGAGCGCAACTACAAGTTGAGAGCCATAGTTATCCCTAAGGAATACTTATTAGAACAACCATCTAGTCCTGTTAGAGTAATCATTGGCGATACTTGCGATCCTCTTAAGACCAAAGAAGGTTAGTATATCTCCTTATCCCAAACATCTAAGAAGATCATTTATAAGATCAAGAAGCTTTCCTTGTAGGTGCCCGAAGTAGCTCAAACCTTCAACACCAAGGAAGGTTTGCTAGTTGCAAAGGATAACTTCGGGAAGGTGATAGCCCAATAACAGCAGCAGCTCACCATACTTGCTTTGGATAGTCCAGTAGCGCAGCCACCATCCGAGTCTAGTACTCCTCCATCGTTACAGCTACCACCTCTTCTGCTAGCTCCTCTTCTAGCGAGCATTCTAATACGGCACTAAATCCCTTACTACTTACTTTTTAATTTCTCTCATGTACCTCCACCTAAAAGAAATTATGAAGAAAATTCTACTTCTACATTGTCTCCTTTTGATGCCCTTGATTTTATTCCTATTGAAAGCTC
Organism: Cymbidium sinense; assembly: GCA_021442155.1. Classification (NCBI taxonomy): domain Eukaryota; kingdom Viridiplantae; phylum Streptophyta; class Magnoliopsida; order Asparagales; family Orchidaceae; genus Cymbidium; species Cymbidium sinense. The sequence continues at coordinate 1,276 of JAKCPB010001408.1, read as the reverse complement.
TCTGAGTATAAATAAAAATAATAGCTCTAGTAGTTTTGATCCTTTCCTTTTTGATTTAGAGTCAGACTATCCTTCTTTGAATCAATCAGGTTCACCTCCTGAGATTGACTTGGAGATAACTAACTTTGAGGATCTCATAGAAGAAGCTATATGTATGCCCGATGAGAAGGTAGAACTTTCCACAAGCTCATCATTCTAAGAAGTCACTGAAGTCAACCTAGCAGTGGCAAAGTTCTACCTCTTAGGGTAGCACCTCAGGATAAGGGTAAGCAAGTCATTGCTTTCTATGAGTAGATAGCCCCTCCATAGGATGCTCCACCCATGGATATTCTTGTGGAGAACCAAGCCAAAGTTGATTACAATGTCCTAGCTCACCTTAGAAAGTTTTTAGCTAAGTTAAGCATATACAATGCCCTTGTCTTATCCAAAGGGATGAGGGAATCTCTAATCAAGACCTTACTTGATCTAGAGATATGCTTAGCTGCTGACTAAAGAAGAGGCATGCCACTCAAAGGATATCGTAGGAGTTATATTTAATAATGAAGACTTACTCCTAGGGATGATCGAGCATAACTACCTCTTTACGGATGTTTCCGGATACGGCTATCCAGGTTCAGTTAGGTGTATTAGTCAATATTATGCATCTAAGAACCCTTGCTTACTTGAGGATCGACATCTCCAAACTCCAAAAAGAAAGGATGATGTAGAGATTCAATGAACAAGGTGAGAGGGCCTTATGGTGTTTATTTTTGGATGTAGGGGGGTACTTTTGAGGTGATTAGGTATAACATTGAGATATGATGTGCTATCTCAAAAGATAGAGGCATCACCCTATAATGGACCAAATCACATAATAAGGACTCCTAAGGCATGATGGGTCTATGAATAAAGTAGGGTTTATATTAAACCAGGTTCTTCAATTACCTAAAGAGGCAAGCTTTCATAGGTAATTACATCTTAAGAAATCAAATTTCCTAAGAATACTCTCAATTAAAGTAGACAATTATTATCTCCAAAGATTTCATGGTTAGACTATCAAAGGATTCGTTGTATATGAAAAATCAATTGGGAAAGTTCAATGACAAGACTTATTTTTGGAATCCAAATGAAATAAGTAGGAAATGCTCATGATACTAGGAAGTCTAGCAAGCATTCCAATCTCTCCTATGGTTGGGCTTTATAATTTTTAAGTTGAAGAAATTTATATGTTTTGAGTTGAAATTTAATTAGATTACTAGTGCTTATAATCCAATAACACAAGGTTGTGGGAATACAT